>JANHFX010022197.1:37241-104448 GCA_027560015.1 Chloroceryle amazona
CTCACCGTCCCCATCAGCTCTCAGTTCCTCAGGGAGGGGGTTCACACCAAGCACACTGCAGCCCCCCAGAGTCTTGCACCAGCTCGTAACACTCCCAGCAGAGGTGGATACAGAGGCAAAGCATAAAAACTGAAGAGTTCAGATTCTGCACTTGGCTGCATAATTAGAACAGATTTTACACTTGAATATGCCCAATCTCAGGAGTGCAGTGTGAGGTCTTTCAGACCTTGGTTGTGTCTCCTGTGTTGCTTGCATGTCTTTGGTGTGTGTCCATGGCATTGTGGGCAGGGGGGTTGGATTTGGCTCTATGGTCCTTGTAGAACGTGGCCCAAAGAAGCATGAGATTAGAGAAAAAGCTTCTGCTTTCTGTTTCAAAATATGAGATCTCTATTCTTTTATTTGTTGTTTGTCCTTAATTATGTATTGCTGAGCAATATGGTGTCAAACTGGGGCTTGCTTGTGGTTGTTACTGTGTGGGTCCAGAGCAATGTAAGGAGCAGAGCTGTCTTCTGCTAAAGCTGTTTCCATTCAACCAGCCCTCCTGCTGAGTTTAGCTCCAGGTTGTTCCTTACCACTTAAGCTCAAGAGATGACGGACACTCCAAACTGCCAGGGAACTGTTCAGATGAAGGTAATGCCATGTTTTGACTAACTCACTTTTACAGAAGTTAACGCAAGTTTTGCTGAGATGTTGGTTTTCCTTTGTTTCTTTAAGGGTGAAAAAAAAAAAAATTACAATAATAAAATGCTGCTTTGACATACTGCATCCCTTTGGGATCTCGATATCCAGGGCAGCAGAGTTATTGAATGCTACTCTCTGGGTTGGAGGGAGACAAATTGGTCTGGAATGTATCCAAACATAAAGAGAAACATCTTGCGTTTGCGTTGCTGTTTTTGCTTGATAAATGATCTGCTTTATCTCCCCATTCTTCTATTAGTGGGAAATGATTATCTCATGCAAATGTGTTCTTCCGCTGATATGATGGCTTGAGTGAGCTGGAGTTCATTTCAGATGGCCTTGGCATTTATTGCCTTTTTTTTTATTTTTTCCCCAGAAGTGAAATAATTCTCTTAGAACCAGGCTGTGATTTCAGTTACTCCCGAAGCATTTGATCTGGATTTTCCTTCTCACAACGTTAGCAATCCTTCACATTTCAAATGGAGTAAATGTTGGACTTGCTTCAGACCAGAGACCGACCTCATCCAGTGTCCTGCCTGGCAGTGGCTTTATCACATGCTCTGTAAAGCTTTCCTAGAGTTATCCTTCCCTAGCGTGGGGCTAAATCATGTCCTGAAGAGGAACAGTTCTTTGGAGAGGGATAAAGCACATTCCTGTTATCTTAAACTGGACTTTTTACTGAGGAAGTGTTTTTATTTTTCAGACTGAAGGAAATAGCATCCTCTTCCTAGAAGTATTGCTCTCAGTGTGACATTTAGTAAGGGACTGTCTTAGTATTAATTAAATGTACCGGACAGAGTTAATTTTCTGCATTATTGCCATCATATAGGCCATGCTGTAGACCTAGTGGTGTTTTCTTCGTGTTGTATCATAGTTTAGGTCATGTTCACTGACCTTCCTCCAAACCAATTACTAGTTAATAATACATGTTAAAGAAATTCCCAGGTCTGTATTGTAATGTGATCCTGCTCTGCTGGGTTCATTACTCATTTCTGAGTCTCAACATGAAATCCTTTTGTAATATTCCTATTTATAAGGAGGATGTGAAATATCTTCTTTCATTTTCTGTGTAGACCTTTTGTGTGTATTCATTTATAGTTTTGTTTGGCAAAATGAGAATTCTTCCCATGTAACAGCAAGAAGTGCACTTGTTCAAGAAATGAGTGCAGCTGATTCTTACCTGCAGATAGGATGTAAAGAAGCAGCTTGTGGTACTGGTTGGATGTAAAATAGTTTTAGCATCATGGAGATTTTTCCTATGTAAGACAGGGCTAAATCCCAGCCCTTCCTGGTTTGGGGGAAAACAGCAGTGCCTTAGCACAGCCTTAAATAATAATGATATTAAAAAAAAAAAAGGCAATACAAATGCTTAATTAAGAGCTAATTTTAGCATATATCCACAGAGAGAAGCTTTCTCCTCAGCCTTGCCAGCTGTACATAAGCTCAGGTTGTCTGAGCACGAGGGACCTGGGTCAGAAATGCAGTTGGCAGGAGGTGCCTGGAGTAGCACTGCCCACACCAACTGACTACGTAGGTTTTGGAGGGAGAATTTGATGGAAACAAAAGCATCTAAAAGTTTTCTAACCATGTCTAGTAAACACTCTGTGTTTCAGTAGATCTGCAGAAGCTCATCTTAAATAGTAAAAATTACAAAACAATAAAAAAAGAGGGGGTGTTTCTGCCAGAGCAGAAGCAGCAAACGGCGTGACAGATGGGCTTAAGTTTAAGGAGTTACTGAGAAACTCCTGGGCTGGTCATAGCAGAGCTTCAGAATTGCTGCAATATAAATCCTATGCTGTTATTAATATTTCAGTTGTTCTCCCTGGGAACAGGTCTTAATTTTTCAGCGGTGCAGCAGTGAAGTAGCAAAATCTATTAAACCCTCACTTTCGTCAAATCCTGCCAAAGAAAACCTGAAATACTTTGGAGAAATTGGCCTCTTAAATTTATAGCAAATACCAGTCAGAGGAAATTGGCCTCTCTAGTGCCATACACGTTAAATGTGTTATGAATCAAAGTCACTAGTAGCTTCTTCTTGAAACGTGAAAAATGCTGCTGTAATATTGTGCTGAGAAAGAAAGAAAGGAAATGAAGTTGTAAAGATTCCTCCCCATGGCGAAGTGGTACTGGGTGAATGCTTTGCTGAGTCAGCTTTTAGAGATACTCACCAGGGCAGCAGTGGGTTGGAATGAACTCTTGAGGACTCCTCATAAATTGCCATCAGTTTTGAAAATAAATTTTGGGAGGACTTCTTTCCGTGAGGTGGATGGACTTCACTCTCCTCACTGGAGACTGCTGGAGCATCCTCAGCAGAGGTTACTCCCCTGAATTGCAGGCTTTGCAGAGCGAGTGTTGCCTTCAGTGGCTTGTGATCTGATACCATGTGTTGCAGTGAAAAATAGCTCAGGTAATTTATCCTCCCTGTTTGTGTCTATAACAGGGAGTGTGCCAGGCTAAGCCACTGCTTCTGCTATGGTGCTAATCCTAAAGGCTCAACAAAATAAATAACAATAAAAATCACACATAGACATGAAAAATAGTCCCAGCCTTCTCTTTCTCCGTCCTGGGCAGCCTGTTCCAGGCCTTGACAACCCTTTCAGGGAAGAATTTTTCCTCATGTCCAACCTAAACCTCCCCTGGTGCAACTTGAGGCTCTTTCCTTTTGTCCTGTCACTTGTTCCTTGGGAGCAGAGACCAACCCCACCTGGCTCCAGCCTCCAGCCAGGGAGTTGTTGAGAGTGAGATGATTTCCCCTGACCCTCCTTCTCTCCAGGCTCAACGACCCCAGGTCCCTCAGCTGCTCCTCACCAGACTTGTTCTCCAGACCCTTCCCCATCTTTGTTGCCCTTCTCTGGCCACGCTCCAGCCCCTCAATGTCCTTGGAGTGAGGGGCCCAAAACTGACCCCGGTATTGGAGGTGCAGCCTCACCAGTGCCAGTCCAGGGGGACGATCATTGCCCGCTGGCCACGCTATTGCTGAGACAAGCCAGGATGGTGTTGGTCTTCTTGGCCACCTGGGCATACACTGGCTCATCTTTAGCTGGCTGTTGACCAACACCCTCGGGTCCTTCTCTGCTAGGCAGCTCCCCAGCCACTGAGAGATCAGGAGAGCTTCAGCAGCCTTCCCAAATCTGCTTCCATCATGAATAAGGTAGGGGATTTTTGAGACGTCCCACCAGCACTCAAGATAGCCAGTTATCTTTCTGCTGCAGGTATTAGGCAAAGAAAGTTAATAGGAAATATTTGTTTCCTGCTCAGAAAATACTTGGCAGTTTCCACACTTTCTCACTGACGCAAACTCCACAGTTCTTAAAATCTCTTTCTATTTTTAGGGATGAGAACCTTTTTCCCACTTCTGCTTCTCTACATCACTGTATCCCTGCATAATTCTTCTCAAAGCAGCAATGCCCAAGTTAAGTGGATCACCAGCTCAGTGGACCGAGGAGGGTCTGTCTGTGTGCTGGGAAGGAACGGGCTGGTTCCCCCCTTCAGAGCACCGGGCACTGCGGCTGGAGAACCTGTGCTGCAGTGGCTGCAATGAGACAACCTTGGGGGGGGAACCAACCACAGGGGTCAAGGTACCTGAGAAAAATGTGGGGAGGCTTTCTTATTGCTGGCAACACCTTGAAAGGTGCCTCTTTCCCTCAAACCAACAGCCAGAAAAATCAAATCCAGAAGACATAAACCAGCATTGTTTTAGCTCAAATTGCTTTTCCTTTGCAGCCTGAGTATTTTTATCCCCTTTCTTTCTTTAACACATTGTGTTTGCAACCTGATTTAATATTTCTGTAACGGGATGAAATCTTCAGGATCAGATATTTCCATTACATTTCCTAGCAGAGCTGTTGGTTCTGTTTATTAGCCCCGATAACATGGGAGGGCCCAGCAGAACTTGGTGGGTGACAAAAGGACGGTTTGGATGGGATTCATGTCCCCTAACAGGGGCTGTGCTCAAGGGAGGTATCTAAAGCTGAGCTAATCCTCTTAGGCCCCATTTGCAGACAAAAGAACTTGAGAGACACTTCAAGGCTTTAAAGGAGCAATTCATTTTCCACTTTGTGATGGTTACTTTGGGGGGAGATGAGCTGCTCTCATCTCTTTTCCCCACTGACTTTGAAGGGAATTTGGAGCAACAACCTCAGATAGAAATGTTTATAGCACAGCATGTTCATGGGGTTATAGGAATACATGCAGAAGGATATATTATTTCTTTTTAATCTTGGTAACCTTACAACTTCTACCGTGTAGTTTGGAATTTGTAGCACTTTAAGTGAGAGCACAGTGTGGGTTTCTAGCTATATTTGTAGTTTAAGAATGCTTTGTCTTCACTGCACATACCAAACCCAGTCCTCGCCTGGGACTTGAACCCTTGCTCGTTCAGTGGTCTAACAGCAACACCAGGAAAACATCCAAAAATCTGACTCTGGCAAACTGTTTGACTGAACTACTGGTGTGTGAAATTCATCCGTGTTTATCTTGTTTGAAATGAACAAAACCTTAAGTATTTTTTTAAATAATATGTGGAATAGGATACTGGAAAATTTGATGGCTTTCATGCGTTTGAAGTTTAAACTACATACTTGAAGGAATTCTCTCTTGGATTTTCATAGCTGCTTAGTTTGAATGAAATGATAACATTTTATTTCAAAAGTAATAAAGCAGAAAGGAGGAAGCGTGGCTGTCAGATTTCAGGCTGCTACTGCAGAGCTGGACTGAAGTTTTACATTTTCTTTAGCAGTGTTTTCTTAGGGCACTGTTTTTCTCCTGCACTTTGGACTGGGTCTTCAGTAAGAATAATGACAAAAGAGTTACTAGACACTGATTTTCTTCTGTTCTTCAATGAAAGCTGCCTGTGTTGCAGGCTTTATTTAACCAAAAAGTGTGTAAGTTTATTTGGTACCATGTTGTAAAACAATTGGCTATTTCAAGGTAGGAAATCATCCACGGTTTCATTGCTTTCTTTAAAATGTGTGCTCAGAATGAAATGTATTTGGTTTTGACTAAGACCCACATTTCATATCCTCCAGGATGGGAGCTTAGGAAACACCACAGCAATTCCAAGTCAAAGCTTAGAGTGAGTGAATAGGCAGTTAAGATCTCCCATGGTTGCTGCAGGGATGATGGTCCAGGTTCTGAGTGGCTAAACACAGTGTGGCAACATCTTTTGTTCCAACAGTTGAAGAATGGTGTAGCTCATGACCTGGAGCAAGAAGAAGGTAAAAGTCATTTTAGTTTCCCTAAACACCTGAAGCCCCTCTCCTTTGATGTGTATTTCACTAAAATTCGAGCAAATAAACAGAAGCAGCAGATGCTAAAACAGACCTGCAGCTGTTGTGTAGATATGAAGAGATTATTTTCTGAGCATAAATGGAGAGTAAGAATTAAATGCATGCCTAGCTGTGCAGGTTAGAGACAAAGATATGCATCAGGTCAGCTTTATTAGTTAGAAATTGCTGCTTGTTTTTTTTTTTTTTCCAGTAGAAGTCTCTTTCAGTTGCTTATAGATTGTGCTGGGTAAGGATTTGGTTTTAGCTCAGTGTCTTAGTCAAGTGAGCAGATAATGATCCTTGTAGGTAGATTAATATTGTTCCACTGTATAATCATCTCTAAGTTGTTTGGGTTAGCACAGAAGAGGTGCTGTGATCATCAGTCATCTGGTAATCAGTGGATTCAGCTATGCAGAGATGGGTCCTTGCAGCCCTGCGTGTGTGTTGGGTATGTGCACAATGGTTTCAGGAGAGCCTCTTCAGTGTAGCTGCCTTAGCACGTAAGATGTGGATTTATTCACATTACTCTGGTGTAGCATTAAAGTCAGGCACAGTAAATGGTAATTATGCCTCCCATGCATCTCCTCCTCGTGCTCTATTTTCCACTTCATCAATACACTCCAGTAATGATATCTCAAGTCATCATTTCTTCAGCATCTCCGCCTCTTCAGCATGTCTGGGTTCAATGTCCTGCATACAAAAATCTGGTGAGAGAATCCACTGCATTTTCATCTGAAGTGTTTCATCTGCATTGTTAAATGACAAGGTGCCTGCAAACCGTAATTTGCTGTAATGGAACTTCAGCTAAGTACCATTCTTATAAGCAAACTACTCTCTCAGAGGACTATTTTAAATTCTCTCTGTTTATTCCTCTGAAAATCTGCTGGACCTTTACTCCACTTTACTTTACATCCCTTCCCATATGACCTGATGAAGGCGGGGGAAGTCCTTGGAGAAGTCACACTCCTGAGAGCGTGCATCTGTGGTGATCAGATAATTCACACCTTTTTCCCAGCAATAAATCAGTTGATGTTGAATGTGCCAGACTTACCCAGAGATTTTTGGGTGAATTCCTAGACATATTGAAATCAAGGGCTAAGCTTCTTCCACTAACTTCTGTGGGACCAGATTTTTATCCCTGGGTGTTCTTTCCAGAACACATTTTTAGGTGCATGACAACAGTGACATTTAAGCACCTGGTCTTAAGATTTCCTTGTGAGTGTTCTTGCCCAACCAACTCCTTTCCCCAGCCAAAAAAGCCTGTCATAGAAGTTAATAAAATAGCTAAAGATTAAACGACTACAGCAAGTTACTTGTGAAGTAAGTTTCAGAGAGATTATGAATTTTAGTACATAATCTGGACTGCTGCTGTTATTTCTGCTTTTTAAATGGAAGAGCATTAGCTGCTGTGGTTCTTGAGAGCAGTGAGTGTCTGAATGGATGAAGGAAGGACGGAAGGAATGAGTGATGAAGAGAGCAGTGCAGTGCAATATTACACTGTATTCATTACTCAGCTGCTACTCAAAAGCAACTTGATTATTTCTTTTCCTGCTTTCCTCCAGGAGAGGAGAATATGCAATTACTGCTTATACCTTGGAAGCTACTAGCTGAGTGCATGATCTTGCCTCATCAAAAGACTGTCTGGAGCTTCTGAGATTCAGCTGTGTCATTTATGCAGGCAAAATTTCTTGCTTCTTCTACAGCGTAGTTAGAGAAGAAGTGACAAGAGGGTCTGTGAGCTGGGGATTGGGATGGTGTGAGCTGGGGATTGGGGTGGTGTTGATGGTCAGTCTTGTGATATATTGGTTTTCTAATGCACAATGACATTCACATTTTTTCCCCTGAAAATGAAAAAGCTTTTGTTTTTCCTCATGATAAGTATTTTTAATTTAAAATAATTAACAGAATCAATGACTGCAACATATTCCACTATTTTTTTTCCTCCTTAAATCCATGTGAAAGAATAAGCAGTTGAGTAAAAGGCGTACCAAGCTGCTGCAATTTTAAAGCACTAGTGAAATTATCACTCGTCTTTGGGTACTAGCCCAGGAAAACAGGAGGGTCAGTCAGAAAACTTCCAGTTACCTTTGACTGTTCATCTCTGAGAAATCTTAGGCCAGTTCTTTCTAAAGCAAGTTTATCTGTACTCATCAGGGAAAGTAATTTGGGATTTTATTTTCGTGAGACGTTGCTATTTAAATGCACATCCTCTGATGATTTCTCTTATCCGCAGAGTATTGCTGCTGTCTAACGTGAACTTGGTTGTTTTGTGATCTGCTGAAGATAAAGGGTCAGATGCATTGCTAGTGTAGATCAGCACAGCTGTATTCAGCCCAGTCTGCACAAGCTGAAGGTACAGCTGAAGCATTTACTTGCCAACTGACGCTTCTTTCATCAGAACACATACAAATGAGTTCCTTTTAAATGCTTTTCACTTCTGAATAAAATACAGAATAAATAAGTGCTACACATTCTTCTGTATTTTATCTTAACCAGCCATTAGAGTGATTAGAATGGCCTTGCACTGAAAATCCAAATAACAGTAATGACCAAGGTGAAGACATGAGTAGGCATTACTCATTTGCTAATCATCTCCTGAAGAGCTCTAGTGATGGGATGCCTTGGCCTGAAGTCTCCTGGTGCTGGGGGTAAATAGCTTATCCTGCAGGAGCTTCACTGACAGAAGCAGGTACACTTTATGCTGGTCTGACAGCTTGCTTTATATATTCATTAAATGTGCAGTTTCTGATTTATTAACAAGGCTTGATTTCCTTCCCCTTGCCCCCAGCACCCTCCCTCCATAAGCTTTGTAGATGACATCAGAAATCATTATTTGCTGGCACAGCAGGGGGTCGGAAGGGACAGATAGAAAACCAGGAAACTTGCGTCACACTGATTTGGGAAGTTGGACATTCTTGTGATGACATTGCAATGGGAAATTTAGGGATGAAGGAGATGCTCAGGGTCAGTTTATTGCCACTACTGGTGCTTGCTGTCATTTTGGCGAGAGGCAGGTTTCTCATCTTCCAACTCTTCGCCGTTAGGGGAGACAATTCATTTCAGTGAGTTTAAGTAGCTCGGGGCACTGTATTGACTGGATTTTGAAAGGTTGATTTGCACCCTGTGGAGAATAAAAGCTGGCATAAATGACACGTGTCTGCAGTGTAGCCAGCTGCAATACTGTCCAGCCCCTGAACAATCCTTCACTTTCTCAAGCAGAGTCACCAAAGGAGAGCCCGGCTCTGTTCCTAGGGATAGAGGAATGCTGGGTGGTTAGGGGAGGAAAAAGAGAACAGTTTGAGGAAGCCAGCTCCCTGCTGGTGCAAACTGGTGTACTTGCACTGAAGCAGACAGGGCTGTATTGATAGCCCACCAAGGTAACGGGGCAAGGGCAGCAGAACCCATCAGGTGCTTTTTACTGTGGCTTACTACAAAATAAACTTCCTGGTCTATTGAAAACACGTTGGCACATCCCTGGGAGAGCACAGAGGAGTCTCCTTCCATATTAAAATGTAGTCTTCTGCAGAGCAGCTGAGAAAATAGGTATGATCTTGGAGAGCTTTTATCTCCTGGACTGCCTTTGACCAAATGTTTCAATTGGTTCTCCAAAGTCCTGAAAAAAATGCAACTGTTCATCTCTCTTTTAATATTCTATCTGGATACTTTGTCACTTAGTGTTCAAAAAAAGAGCTCCTTGTGCTGCCATGTCCTTTTCTCCTTTCTCCATCATGTTACTTAACACCACTCTGAACCTTCTTCCTCACATTTCCCTCTAATTGGAAAACTCCCACAGTGGAAGAAGAGTTTGGTTTTTTTGGTTTGGAGTTTTTAGTTGGGTGGCTTTTTGTTTGGAGTTTGGTTTTTTTTTTGAGTTAGAAATCTCTGAGTACTTATTTAGAGTTCGAAATCTTTGTGGCTTTGGGGTTTTTTGAGTTAGAAATCTTTGTGGCTGTGTTTGTGCTTGTTAGCTGCGCTCCCACTTCGTGCAAGTGTTGCTGCCTGCAAGTGCCCGGGCCACCGACTGCCTCCCTCTTTGTGCCCAGTGATTAGAGAGCAGTTCCAAAATAGATTTCTTGTTGCTGGTGGAGCCTCGTGCACATGGAAGGCGAGTTTGAAACACGGGAGTTAACAGCACACATGGGAAAAGACGGCGGCACGCTTGGCTGCGATCGTGGGCAGATGCTGTTCTAAATAAGGGGGATAATGAGACTAGGGGAGAAAGGATGGTAATGACTGGGAATACAGGGCCAGTCCCTTGCGTGCTTCCCAAAGTAACACTCCTCACAAACACTCTGAAGAGCAGCAGTCTCGTTTCTATACTGTCCCTTCAGAGGGGCAGCCTCATACCCCTTGGCCACAAGAAAAGGCCAGTGCTTTGTCATCGACTCCTCGTCTAGCAAGCGTGCCAGGGACGTTTGCTTATTTTCTTCAGCAAATATTCTCCAGAGAGGAATTTGCTGCTGTCTAAGCTGAGGTGCGAGGGGTGATAGCTAATGGCTGAGTCATGGTTTTGAGTGAGATTTAGGGTCTCAGCTCTTACTGAGCATCAGAGAGAGCTGAACACCCAGCTGCCCCTGTTGTCCTTGCAAATATTGCCTCTTGCTAAATGAACTCCTCTGTATCCTTTCCAGGAGATTATCATTTTACTGGATTTTGCTGCAGGTGACAAGAACTGAGCAGAGCTGGGGATAGGGACAGAATGGATCCATAGTTAATTGTAACGTGTGGTCCCACAGCAGAAAAATATCAACGTCAGATTTTCTGTAGACTTGCTTCCCATTGCTGAAGTCTTTGCTGTTGAAGGAAGCCACAAAATTAACTGGAAACTTTCCTGGCAGCTCCAATACTCCTTGTGCTCTCTCTGGCTGTACCTGTAGCAGTGAGTTAAATAGGACATGTTTCTGGACACTTGGCCCTTTTTTGCCTTCCCCGTAGGAGCACTAATGCTGCTAAGATTGCTACCCAGTGACAGCTCTGGCCACCAGATTTAGAAGTCATTGGGAAGGCTGAGGAGAAGGAAACATGTACAGAGTGTGTCAAATAAACACCATTTCCCCAGGCCACTCATAAAACCAGCAAAGCTGATTCTGCTGATTTATGGTTTTTTATGGTTTGTGTTTTTTGTGGGGGTTTTGTTTTGTTTTTTTTTATGGTTTTTTTAATGTTTTTTTTACAACTCAGTCATGCTTTTGAGCTAAAGACTAGGGTTACTTTGCTAAACTGGCAAATGCACATTATATAATTGTCTACATACTTTAATTCCAAATGAATGCATGCTAAGTATTCGTAGTTTTTAGTATTTTTTTAATCAGTGAGCTTTACTGGATAGTTTTTTGGGGGGTTTTAACATCTGTCTCATGTCAGTCAATGAATGGGAACTAATCAAAGTGTAACTGGGATTCAGGTCAATGTTTTGAGTTGGTTTTATTTGACAAACTTAGTAATGTGCATTCTGCTGCAGAGAGAAAGTCCGTGTAGCCCAGTTTCTTTAATGCCACCTAATAACTGATGCCTAGGAAAGAATATAATAATGAGGTAAGCACATAGTAATACATCCCCAGTGCACATTACTGCTCTCTGGAGATTTGTTGCTTATGGACTATATGAGCCAAATAAGCTTTTCTATGTTTAATAGCTCCTGATAGATATATTTTTTCCTTTCCATTTATTTAGCTGAATGCTTTATGAACTTGGTAAGATTTTGAGCATCTCTTCTCATAGCAAGTAGTTCCACTGCTGAATTGTGCATTGCATGTAAAAAGCCTCCTTTTGCTGTTTTTATCCTGCCACATGCTAGGCTTATTGATTTCATTTGATTTCTATTAGAAGAAACAGTGAACAGTCATTTCCTATACACTTTCTGCAAGATAATGAGGATTTATTGATGCCCAGCATCTCTCCCTCCCTCATTTCTCTGGATCCTGATGAGTCCTGGTCTCTTTAGTATCTCTTTCTGTGAAATCTGCTTTGTATCTTTGATTGTTTGATTTGTTTTGTTTCGTTGGTTTTTTTTTTTCCTTCTTCTGTACCTGTTCTGATTGTCCCTCATTTGTTATGATGTAGAGGGAACTCGTTTGGCCACTGTTCAAGATGTGAGTGTACTCTGCATTCATACAGAAAACATTCTCTCTCATTCTCTATTCTTCTAATAATAGCTTTATTTAATACTAGAGTGCTAGGAATTATTGCAGTGCTTTACAGAGGGGAAAAGTAAGTTTGCCAAAAGCTATTTTGTGCTCAGAACTACCTGGTATGTTCGAGAACACTACAGGTAGTGAACTAACAAGCAGGTTTTGGTTACTCACTGCTCGTATTTTTAGAACTAATAGTTCTAGAAAAGAAACTTCTGCTGTGTTGCATTATAATTTGTTTGGGTTTTTTTTTAATTTCCTCAAATTGTGGTTGATTCTATTCAAAGCAGCATGAATTTGCTTGAGATCAGTAAGGATGCATATGAATTTATTATGGGGATTGGTGACAAGATGAACTTTTTTCACCTCTTCTTTCTGTGAACCAAATGATGCCAAGTACCCTTGGAAAGAAGATGCTAGAGTAGTGAGAATCATACTATAAAATGTCAATTTTCTTACTCCTAATTTCTTACAGGCCTATTTGCAGGCATTTTGCATGTAAGGGTTAATAGTATGAGAATCTATTCTAACTCAACCCTGATAGTTCTCTATAACAACAGAATAGTGTTAACATAACTTTATTAATTTTGCTCCTTTTATTTTATCAATCATTCAGTTAAAATTCAATGCACATCAGTATCTCTAAAATGTTGCATGTCATTTTAACTTTTAGCTATTACAAAAGTCATCATTGCCTGGACACAGTTTAAATATAACAGTAGACATGTGAAATCTTGAATATTCACACTTACTCAAAAGACCCAAAAAAATAGTGGCATAAACCAATGCTGCCCTTGGCAATGAAGTTTGATTTGTTCGTGTCACTGTAATGTATTTTTCAAAGGTTGACAACAGGTTCAGCCCTGACCCTAAGCCACGACACCAGTGCAATCTTGGCAATGCCATTAGTTCTGACAGGGCTCTGGGGTGACGGAGCTGTGGTCACTCATAGCACCTCATCTCTTGCTTGCCATGAAGGCCAGTGACTGCTTCTTGGTTTGGTTCCTTAAAGCTCCAAGGGGTGCAGTCCGTGCTGGTGTACTTGCCTTTACACCTGAAGAAAGGAGAGATTTAATTTTGCTGTGCCGTGGCGTTTCAGTGATGGTTTTCTGCCATTGATAGATGTCAGCTAAGCCTTCCACAGCCAAGTCCAAGGTGTAATAGCCTGTTCCAGTGGAATTTCCATAGTACACAGCAAAGAGCTCGAATTCCTGGTTTCCCAGTGGTCCGTCCACCTCTCTAAACACAGCAGTGCAAATACGAATCTGCTACAGTCAGGCAGTAGAAAGCATAAAATCACAACTCACTTTTGTTTGACTATAAGCAAGGTAATCATAGAGAGAAAAAGGTTTTATTAGATAAATGTATTAGATGAATATTTTTATTAGATTATTATTATAGTTGGAAGAAACAGGGGAACTTTAAGGCCCACGAACCCTCTCCAGAAAGACTTATTACAAGCTGTGTTACCAGTGGGCATGTCTAAAATGAAGACCAAGCCATCAGACAGGTATCTTATGTCTTCTAAAGAAAACTTTAGTGATGCATTACCTTTCCAAGGTGAAAAAAATTGGAACAAGTGACCCTGAATTTTAATCCCTGGGGCAATTCTGCGCTGTACTGTGTTTAACAGCTTCCCTTTCAACACTCTCCTCTCTTCTTCAGGCTGTGTTGTGCACGTTCCCCTCAGCTGGGGATTCCATCGTAACTGGGGAGTGAGCTGGGATCTCCATTTCATCAGCTCTAGGTCACCCTGTGTAATGAGGGCATTTAGCTGGAGGGCAGGTAGAGCAGGGAAGGGATGGAAAGCGACTTCGCTAACCCATCAAATCAGACTGCAAATAACTATCAAATGGTTTGCAATTGTTTTCTTCAGAACTGTGATGATGAGAACATGCAGTGGCTTGTATCCCGGTGAAAAGGTTTGAAGGCAAAGGCTGCTGCTACACGATACAGCAGATGAAATCTCTGATTTTCTTTCAGTCCTTTCCCATTGCTGGTCTTTGTAATTAGAACCCTGGGCATTGTTTATAGAAGCTGCCCATTTGCAAAACAAGCTGAGCCACCTTTTTAAGCATATGGAGAAGCTTGGTATGGCTTGAGAGCTGGGTATTAATACCAGTATGAGCACTAGATATTATTACTGGTATGACTGTTTACAGCTGTCAGGAACTGACTGGCAGGCAGAGGTAAGTGAAGCAAGCCATAACCACTCACTTCTGAAATCTGTAGACATCTGCTTTGAAGTACCTTGCAGGCACATCTCAGACTTGTCAGCCTGGCTCTCTAAGTAATGAACCACATTTCAAGATGATTCTGTTGAAGTAAGGGTCTGGGCAATAAGGAGAGTAACATGAATCCTAGTGGTCCGAATGAATTTGGCTTTTGGTGTTACCCAAAACTGCCTGGAATACAAATCTCTCCCTTCACTAAATCTGTCCTTCCTCCTTAGATTTTTCCCCTTCTTGTAGAGTGTAATTGTGTCTTTAAGATCCAAGTTAGGCTGTTTTCTTTCACAGTGCTGATGCTGCCCCTGCCCACTCACTTTTTCCCCCCAAGCAGAGTGGCTGGTCCTGGCTAGTTTGGGATCCTGCCCCACCATCAGGATGTTGCTTTAGCCCGGGAGATCACCCCCTGTGTTACTTAGTGTGGGAAACAGGCAGTGATGTGCTCCAAGCTACTCGGTGGGGCCAGATTTATCCCTGCCCTTCCTCTGGGCTCAAGGGGAATGAATTCAGCCCTTTGCTTGCCTGTAAAGTCATCAGCTGTTGCACAGGGGCAGGCAGTGTCTGCAGTCCCTGTCATTTCAGTGCTATTTTCTCCTCCTTACATCAGTCAAAGAATCATTGGGAAGTACTGGAGGCAACCTGGTTCTCCTGCCCACAAAAAGGATGTCAATAATTAAAAAACTTGTGCACTGAAAGCAAAAAGAGAAATGAGAGGGAAACAACATATTGATTAATTACCTCAATGATCACTGTTGTTCGGAAGCTGGATACTAAAGATTTATCATTTGGGCTAGCAACTTCAAGACTTTCCAGACAAAATGATGCTGCTGAATGAGAGGGACTGTCATGAGGTATGATTAAAAACAGAAGAATTGTCTTAAGGTTGCACATGCAGAATATAAATTCGAGTTGTGATGCTGTAACAGGTCTCGGTGTGGATTTGGGTCTCTGCAGTTGGAGTTCCTTCCCAGTCAAGCTCTTTAGGAAAAATCTGTAATAGGAGTCTGGACTTGGTGCTGCAGCTCATGTGTTCTGTGCCACCAGACAGGAATCACAGCCCTGACTTTCCTGTCTCTTTTCCATCTGCTCTGCACCAGGAGCTTTTGGCACCTGAAAATAAGATGCACCAGAGTTCTTGTTTTACTTCATCTTTCACATAAAATACTTACAGGTTCGATGCCTAAGTGAGTGCTGTGGCTGCTGGGTGACATGCTTGTTCTTCCATTTCCACATCAGGCATCTCACGAGGCCGTGGAAGCGGAGAAGTTTCAACTACAGTTCAGTGTTGCTATGGCAGAACACTCTGTAGCCTGCGTGTTCTCCAGGACAGACCATGCGCTGTTATTTCCTGCCTGGGTTTCTCTCTGTGACAGGTTCATTTGAACAGTTTCTTTATCTTCTTGACTTTTTAAAAACCAAAACAATTTAGTACCTTCCAGGATTTAATTGATAGGTGATTTCACTCCAGTTTCCAGCCCGTTATGAAAGGGATAACATGCTTCAGGGTGACTAAATGCAGATCATCTCAATGGGCTGGGGTAATTGTTAGTCTGCTCATTTCAATGTATATATAGCATATTTGGTATATAAAAACCTGTATTGCCTGTTGCACAAGGCAACCCACTTAAGTCTACAGCTGAGCAGTATTAATCCAGAGCAGGCAGTAAGTAATGCCAGGTTGCAGGGGCCCACTGCAAGTGGGCTTTGATTACAGTCTCATTTTGCACATCCCCTTCATGAGGGTATCTGAAAAAGAAAAAGAGCCCCCAGAGGCCTGAATCTGAGGATATAAGTTACCAGGTAACAGCCTGTTGCCTGTGAGAGGAAGGATTAGTGATATAGTTGTGAGGTTACATAGCCACAATTAATTATTTCAGCTTCAAATGAGACTTTCCGGACCTTTCATATAGTCTTGAAAAAGCGATACCACAAAGATACAGAAACTGGCAAACTAAAGCCAAGAGGTAGGTACAGCTTCCCACAACCTGAGCTTAACATATGTGGGTTTGTGGTTTGTTGGTTCCCAACCCAAAGCATGCATCTCATCCAGCCAAGGAGGAAAATCAGGCCACTGCAAAACTCCAGAAGGTCTGGATGTAACAGAACCAGACAAGTCAAGCAAATTGCAGAGATAAAGAATTCACTTCAGAAACCCCATCAGCAGTGACTGAGAGTGCTGTAGCTTAAGGCTCACTCTGCCCAGACTCTGGTGTGGGTTATGAGGACAGTAGGTGTTGCCATCAGGCTGTCAGAAGGCCACTCTCACAGTTAATTTATGGTCCTGTTCAAGAAACCCACACTGTCTTCTTACCATTGTGCATTTTAATTGCTGCTCTTGCTGGAGGTTTTCACCAGAGAAGACAGAAACTTAAGTGAATGTGGAGAGCAGCTCGCTTCCTGAGAACATTTTGGTCAAAAGACAGCTTTAAAATTTGGGTTAAGATGCGAGCACAAGCTGGATGGACGTTTGCTTGAGAAGGTGCACACAGCACGTGCTGTACTCGTGCATCAGTGATGGATGTTCTACCATGACTCCCTGGGCTGTTGTGAGCTGCGTTGGGTGTTGCCTAAGTTGCATTTCTCGTGCCATCTCTGCGTTCTGCATGGCCTCTCTGTGCAGCAGCTGGTGGTATGAAGTCACTTTCCTGTTGGTCATAGGATGAGAAGTCTAGGCTCCCAACTAACCACTGTTTGGTGAAGTTATCCAACCACTTCATTTCCTCCCTTTCCTTTCCAGTTGGAGCGAGGCTGCAAACGCGTGAACGTGTCGTGAGAAAGAAAGAAAAAAAACTGGTTCGGTGTTAACTTCACACCCAAGTAAAACTAGGAAGAACCAGGAAATCTTTCTCCCACCCACATCCACGCTTTTCCCTCTTGTCCCTCTGCGTGCTCTCCTTCAGCCTTCTTGCATAATGCTCTTGCACTAAGAAGAGTGGGTGGGCTGAAATAAACTGCTTGATGCTCATCTGGCCTAAAGAGCTAAATCTGTCAAGATTTCCCATTCCCACCGTTGTCTGTAGCACACTGATCATCACCTGTACGTGTCTGTCTTTTCCAAACTGCCCGTCTCTGAATGGTTACATCAGATGACCAAGCCTTACCTGGGAAGGAGTTGCAGTAACCTTTCTGTTGGTCAGTTTTCTTTGTATGATGAAGCTTTTCAAATTCCTCTGACAACTGTTGAGCTGTAGAGATTTTCTGTCTTTAGTCACTGTGTTTGCTCTCAGGCAGTGCAGCTTTAGCAGCTGAGCACTTTTATAACTCTTAAGTATCCAGGTGCTAGAGAATGAAATCAATTCAACCTATATTTGGCTGTCGAGTCTTGTGCTGGCCAAAGGAAAATACGAATGAGCAGTCTGCATGTACATAAACAGCATAGAAAGCAACACTTTCACAAACAACTACAATTTTCAATATTCGTGAGACTTCTGTGACCTCCTAACTCGAAAAACCACTGCTAATGTTTCTGGATTTTCCTATTTCTCAGTCGGAAGTTGAATTTGTAGGATACCTGTAACATCTTGGGGCTCGCTTCATCTTCCTTACTACACCTGCTCATCATTGTTCATGGGGGCAACAGTTCTTCTGCTCTGCAGCTTACCACCAAATACAGTGCAAATTTAAGGATACCAATTAAATAAAAATGTGTTGTTTGTGCCGAGCCTTGACAAAAAAAAGTCAGAACAAAGTAGATGTGTTTCTTTCTAACAAAAAAATGCAGCACCTTCAAAATGTATTAAAGGCTGTGGAACTTTCTCCTGTGTTAATAGAGGGATAATGCTTTTGATTAAAAAACATATTCATTTTTAAGTGAACATAGCATATGGAAAAGCTAATGGCATCCCAGCCCTGGAAAGCAAAAGCCTCTCTGGGAAACAGCAGCACAGACTTTGGCTCTTCTCTGAGGTGCTCAGATGAAGCATTTCCTGAAGTTAAACATTTATTCTTCCTGCTTTTTCTGAGTTTCAACCTCCTTGCTGAAGCTGCTACCAAAATGTGGTAAAAGTCCCCCTTTTGTGGGTGGTTTTGACCCTTATGAAGCGAAAAGAGGGGTAGGAAAGGCTCTGGTGGTTCTCCAGCAGGTTACAGGAGGGATTTAGATAGGTGTATATTTATAAACAGGGATGGTCTGCAACCCAGGACTGCAGTACTAGTGGAGAGTAAATAGGGAATTCAGGATGACAGACCAGGATCAAGATAAAAAGGCCTTGGAACTCATAACTACACATTGTCCTACAGTTCAGAGCATGATCAGCTTGCCAGCTCATAGCATCTTGTCAACTTTCCTGTTAAAATCTCAACTGTGGTCTTGGGGGTTTTGCGTGTGCAAAACATTTGATCACAAAGTTGAGACATTTAATGCTTGGATCTCGTTTGGTTTCTGAAGAAACCTTTGAATGACTGTTGATGAGAGCTGGAAGTGTGTAGAACTGAATCATATCTTGGTGTGAAAGGCTGCTATTTTTACCTCCCGTGCCTGGCATTCAAAGCCTGTTTAGTTTTCCTCCCTGCCACATGGCACAGAGGGTCATCCTCAGGGGAGGACTGGGACGGTCTGGGTTCAGGCACAAGCTTTTTGGCTTTTATGCACCGAGTCATCGAGGGTTTCTTTTTCATCTTCAGTTACAGGTTTTTAGGAACGTCAGTTTATGGAAGAAGTTGATGCACAATGTCTGGTTTAAAGCCAGGGACAATTGCAAAACTCTGTCTTACCAGTTATTGTTTTTATGACACCCCTCGTCCATCCTGACCCTCCCTAACACAATGATCATGGCTCAGAAGACAGTGTGACCACTGCTTTTTCTGGTTAACTGAATCAGGTGTTACCCCCCAGTTGTTGCTTTGGTTTAAAGTATGTTTCATTCAATAGACCTCACAGAACATGCTCAGTGGAGATAGATCCAGCTCAGAGCAAAATGAGATAATCATGGAGAAATTCTGCAAATCAAGATAATCAAACAAAATCTGCAGTGTCGCCAACACCACCCATCTTTAAAAAGGTATTTTAAAGGATTAAGTTGGCTCATGCCAACTTAAGTTTGAAGATGTGTGGGCCTGGACAGCCTGCCAAGCACTCACTGCAGAAAATAACCTGGCAGGTCACTGCAGTTCTGTGCCACAAGTTGAAAATCATAGCATCAAATGACTCCAACTTGTCTGTCTGTGCTCAGGTAGACGAGTTATTCTTTGCCCTCTATTATTTTCTTCCCAGTCTGGAAATGGAGAATGAACCAGCAAATTTTCATTTCCCTGTGTAAAAGGAATCGGTTCTGTAAGTAGGTGAAGTCTGGGGGTTTGGGCTTCTCCCTGAAATCCCCCCCCAAGCCTGATTTTCCCCCTCGTGCAGTTTTATACCATCATAATTCTGGTGCTCTCACAGGATGTGACCCATTTTGAGGGAGAAGGGGATAAAGAGTAAATACATCAATTAGATTGTGTTCTTAACCAAAGTGAAACGAACCAGGAATTTCAGGTGATCAAGTGAGTTTATCCGTGGTGCTTAAATCCCTCTTAGCTATTTAATACTGGCTTTGAGGACAGCTTTATTTTTATTTTGAAGGTAGCATACGGCAACTCCCAGCATTGTATTTTACTGGGAAATAAAACCAGGTAAAAGAGTTTATCAAAATGGATAGATTCAAGGTTGAATCTTCCATACACACGTTCTATCTCCAGCTTCAGATATCCTCACTACAGAAAAATATGAGCCCTTCCTGACACAAGGCTGAAATTGCAGCTTCAGGGGTAGGCAGCCTATCAACAAATAGACCCGGGGCACTAAGCTCAAATATAATGAGCTCTGGCATCTGTAGCTAATCAGAGCTCTCTAGTTGTTCTATATTGGAAGAAATGGAAAGCGAGGCAGTCAGGTCTAAATAAGACAACTTGTTTGATATGCATTTCATTAGTCCTCATACTCAGGCACTGGTAGGTCATGTGAAGTCTCACTATTCACCCTCTTATTGAGTTACAATAAATATTTCTGGGGGATTACAATAAAACAAGGAGCGTTAACCACGAAGGATTTGGGTTGCATATTGATAACTATGCAGTACATATTGATTAGATTAATTTTGCATTAACTATTTTTTCATTAAGTGTTGTTGGTTTGGGGTTTTTTTGGTGTTTTTTCTTCCTTGCAATCATCTGTCCTGTGAAATTAAAGCTGTATTTCTAAGAATCAAAGTGAGAACCCAGATTTAAAAACTCTTGAAAAGACGTCCACAGCTAAAGGGGAATTTTCTAGCTCAGGCTCCTTGCTCACCAAAGCAGACCTCACGTTCATTTTGCAATATACAGTCATTTTTACTACTGAGAAACTTCTTTGTGTTTGGGTTTTGTAAAACCTGGGTACTGTATTTACAGTATCCAACATCCTGCCATGACCTGTAAAGATTAATGAATTTAAAAACATAATCCTCAAAAATCTCAATGCCACCATAATTTTCTAAGCAGGACATACCTGGCTTGCCCGGGTGGTGGCTGCTGCTGACGTGCTTTTGTCCCTTTCAGTTCAGTAGTGGCTCAGTTCTGCACCTCTTTTATCCATCACAAAATCTCTGCTGCCTGTTGAACAAGTGTGAGTTGGCCTCAGCTCTCCTAGAGAAACACAACTTCCATGCACAACATGAGCTGTGCCCTGGCAGGGAGATAAACTGAATGCAAACAGACTTCTGCTGATTTCAATTTCAAACTTGTAGATGAAATCCAGCACGATTTTCAAAGTCATGGTTTTCAGACTCATGCTTTTGGTTAAAAAAGGTTAAATTTCTTTAATGCTTCCCTCCTCTCCTCCACCCCCATCTCCTGCACTCTTTTGTCTGTCTTAGCACCTGGCTCTTAAATGCAATATATCAAACATCTACTGAAGGGCTCGGAGATTGGAGATTGTTCCAATTAGAACAGCAATAATGATGATCAACTCTTAGTTCCTGCATAATGAATAGGAAAATGAGTTACAGAAGACTCATCTCAAAGCTTCAGCCAAGATTTGAACTGAATCTTTTAAAAGTCACTTTTATATTGTGATTTTTGGTTAGGGGAAAAAAAAAAGAGAAAGTTGGAAACAGCCTGTGGTCCTTCTTTCTGCACACTGGAGGCTCAGCTGATTCAGAGAGTAGGTTGAGACTTCCAGGTGCTTACTTAACATGGAGCATTTCAGGGTTTTGTTCTTTCTTACCTGACACATCTTCAAACTTCAAGCCTTCTGTCAAGGCAGGGTTAGGTTTTCAAGTGACTGAAAAGCATTAATTAGGCAGTAGATTGGGGCAGGGGGGGAGAACACACTTTTTTCTTCCCCCCCCATGAGTGATGGCTGATTCAGGTATGTCAGGTGAGATGGTTATCGTGACTGTGATTGATGTGTCTTGGTCTGTCTTATTATCTGCACCTATAAGAAAAAAACATGTATTTTGCTTTAAATAGCAAAGGAGAGCCTGCATTGTCATGGTAAGTGTGAATTTAACAGCAGGATGCAACACTGTGAGCTTTTGAAGAAATCTTTCTCTCTGAAAAAGTGAGTATACATTGGTCTTCTCAGTGGTTGCATACACAGCCAACAGACTCCTCAGCTGGTGACACGGCTTTGATGTCACTCTTCTCCCAAGGAAGGCTGTAAGACACATGAGAATTGGAGTGTAGCTCTGAATGTGGCCAGCAGTAGGGTGGTGCTTGCCAAAGGCTGGTAGAAGAGTCACCATCCCTGGCTGGAGGTGAAGCAGCAGAGAGTGGTGAGGTGAGGATACCAGTGCTGGTTGATCCCAGTTCAGAACTGAGCCAAGACCCATCTGTGATGGGAATAACCAGGGAGCTGTTGTCATCTCTCACCGGGAAGAATGAGCACCTTTTGCTCTCTGAGGTTGGGCTAATGGTTGGACTTGATGATCTTAGAGGTGTCATCCAACCAAAATGATGCAGTGATTCTATAGTAGTGTGCGTGCCTGAGCCACCTGGGGAGTCGATACCTGGTCTCCAGTTTTGGGACCCCTGTTTCTTTCCTAGAGCTACTTAGGACTCTTATATTTGGGCAGTGGTACCATAAAATGACATCCCCTCTCTGCCCCTAGGAACTAAACTATTTCAGAGCATTCTGGCTCTCTGTTTCTTGTGCTGGTAGCTAGCTCAGCCTGTGCTCACTGGGGGAAAATACAGTCTGAGTATTTAATATGAGGAAATAATTGTCCTCCTTTATGACTTGCCAGCTATTTGCTCTTTATGTTTATTTCCAGCTCTAGCAGGGATGAAATCGTGTGAGGAAATGATTTACCAACTTCCTGCTAGCAGCTACTCTGAAAAGCAGTTTGGTCTCACCCATCAGACACGTAATGGGTCGGTGTATGGTCCTACCATCTGCAAAGCTTGCAGCTAGGTTGTTATTCTGCGCCATAAACACCTTAGGGATGTTTAGTACTTTTTATCTCTCTCCCCATTTATGCATTACCTGGTGTGACTGTGTCCCTCGTAGCCTTGGTTTTCACTACGTGTAGTGTGTAGGATTCAAGCTGACCCCTGGGCTCAATATGAAGTAATATAGTAAAAAAGAAGAGATTTTTTTTTTTCAGATTCAGGATTCCACGTTAATACCTGTGATGGCCAAGTGCTTGAAGAGTAGGTCAGTGTTTAGGAATGGTCTTGAAATCATCGCTGCTTAGTTCTTCAGCCTTGCTGCTGGCACTAAACTGAGTGGTAGGACCCCATCAAGCACAGCATGTGCCAGAGTCCTGGTTCTTCCATGCAGGATGTGGTTGAGTATTACTATAGCCAGTGTACCTGGATTTCTCCCTCATGGAAATAGAGGAGGGAACCAAGGGATGTCTCATCCCACCATGGAATTGGGGTAGGTGCCAACCTGCCACCAAGGAAGTGCTCCCAGGTGATGTGTTTTTAGACCCAGCCTGGATATCCTTAGGAAGTCACCCCAGGGTGGTACAGGACCTGGGTCTTAACCCTTCCATACCTCAGTGCTAAGAAGAAATTCTTCCCATGTTGCTGAAAGAACTGCCCACGACACTGCACTGCCCACGACACTGCACTGCCCACGACACTGAACTGCTCACAACACTGAACTCTTGGCTGTTCTTGCTCCAATATTAAGCTTGCACAAAAAGGATACAAAAAAAGGGGAAGCCTATTCCTCCTGCAGATCCTTCTGTTTGCTAAAGGTGCATCAGCACCCACAGTGCTGTGGGGTTGTCCACAGTAATAAACTTCATTGTGTTCAGCTCCAGTTCTGTGCAGGGCAACTTGTTGACTAATTACTCCTGAACTAGCTTGACATTTCTAGTGCACAGATTCAAAAGATTCAGGGATAGAGAGATCTTTGTTTTTCTTGTCTACTGATTAATTATGTCAAGAATAATCATCCCCCAGAGCCAAGAGGGGAGAAAAAATAACTGATCGCAGCTGCTTGTGTTTTATCAGTCCCCAATCCAAGGCAAGAATCAAAGGCAGCTCCTGACACAGTGCCGTGGTCCTTTATTCCACCCGAAATGAAATCCCACTGTGGCGTGTCACTACAATATTTACTTTGCACTGATTGCATCCCTGGCTGCCGAGCAGGGAGCTAAGAAATCCCCGTGCTGATAATAACCCGCTCTTGTCAACGAGATGGCATCAGCAGTGGCTGCACATTGGTACAGTTCTGCTCTGGGAAGATTTGAGATTCATTTTTAAGCTTCATCCCCATCTCGTGGTCAGGTTAAACGTTGCATGCAAGGTGGATTGCTTGCTGTTCTATGACCACAGAATAAGTTTTGTTAGAATAGACCTTCAAGATCATCAAATCCAGCCACTAACCCCACACTGCCAGGGCACCACTGACCCCTGGCCCTCAGCACCACAGCTCCATGGCTTTGAAATCCCTCCAGGGATGGGGACTCCACCCCTGCCCTGGGCAGCCTGGGCCAGGGCTTTACAATCCTTATGGAGAAGAAACTTCTTCCTAATATCCAACCTAAACCTCCCCTGGTGCAACTCAAGTCTGTTTCCTCTTGTCCTGTCTCTTGTTCCTTGGCAAAAGAGCCTGACCTGCCCCTGGCTCCAGCCTCCTGTCGGGGAGTTGTTGAGAGTGAGGTGATTTCCCCTGAGCCTCCTTCTCTCCAGGCTGAACAAACCCAGGTCCCTCAGCTGCTCCTCACCAGACTTAATCTCCAGACCCCTGAAAATTACTGGCAATAATCTTGGCAGTTCTGAGCTGCAATGTTTCAGGCTTGCTCACCCCCCAGCTTGTATCACCCTGTAACAGCATCTACTATAAATGTGTATTGTTGGCTTTGATTTATTTTTCCTTCTTTTTTTTAGGGATAGCTGTGGGCTTTGGGTTTTTTGAGTCCTAAGCTTGTCCTGCTGTGATCCTGAGTGTCCGGCAGGAAAGCTGTTGGTATTTTTGCAGACCAAGTGAGGCAGACACAGGGGAGGGAGGGTCTGTGGTGCAGCAGAGATAAACCCAATCCCACCCCAGCAGTGTTCCCTCGCTTCCGCAGTGCCAGCTCTCGGGCACAAGTCCCTGCCCTCTTCCTTTGCCATACCTTGGCTATTCATAAACTGTTAATTTTTGTTATTGTAGTACTAATTTTTTTCCAGTTTTATGAGCAGCACGAGTCAACTGCCCATAGAGAGGAGGAGGAGGAGGATGGGTGCCTTTTGCCAACAAAAAGCCAGTGCATTAGCTCATCTGTTAAATGAGATCTCCATGATCACAGCAGCTCTCCTCGAGTTGCCACTGGCCAGTGTTTTCCCCCAGCACAACCTGACACTTCCTTACAAGCCAGTGAGCCCACTTGAGGGTTTCTGAAAGTAGAGGGAAACTTGTTTTCCTTCACTGGGGAAGATCTAGCCCTGTCCTTCAGTATTTCATGACTGATGTATGGGTTAGGAAATTGCTTTTCAATTAAAAAAAGTTACAAATTAAATGCATCTTACAAGTACAGAGCCCTCATTGTAAAGAAATACCTACACAATGGCCATGAAAAGCTATGAAGAGGTGTATTTTCTTCCATTAGCAGATTCCCTTTAGCTCTGCCTCATGGAATTTCTGTTTGGATAAAAGAAAAGTGTGCTTCTCCCTATAGTAAGATGTTGTCAGTAATTTGTGACTCAAGTTTAGAAAACTGTATTTTTTTTTCCTCATGTGAAGGTTTGATCATATAGAAAAAGAAAGGATCAGTTACTTTCCTGAAGCTTTAATGATCCAGAAAATAAAATTTAATCAGGTCAATTTATCTTGTCCGTGGGCCCTGGTCCTGCACCATTAAAGTCAATGGCAGTTTTGTTATTGACTTAAAGACGTGCAAATTAAAACTTCCATGTGAAAGGATGCCTTATAAAAGGATATTAAAATGGTGGACAACTCACTGAGCTGCTCCTACCAGGTCTCATTAATCAAGTCACAATTGATAAACATTTCTATTGTGACTGGTTTCTTTCCTCAAGATGGCAAGTCATAGCCCAGTAACTCAGTTCATATCCTAGAAAATAAATTCTGCTAAAGAAACAATCAATGTGAAGGTGCCTGTGAGGGGTTGTATTGAACTTAGATTTATCTCCTCATGATAGTCTGTGAATTTAGCCTTCTAGTGCCAGCTGCAGGTGCCTTCTGCAGGACCTGTGCTGTTCTTTCACTTGCCATGGGTTTAAGTCCTTTTAGTCCTGTCTTAGCTTCTCACAAAGTTGAGGTACTTGTCTCCCTACAGGAGGCAGCTGCACTTCTAAGACAGGCAACAGAATATTTGGTTCAGTCTTTGGATCTTTGTTAGTGCCAACCTGGCCTTTCTCTGTCAGTTTGGTAAAGTGGACAAAACAAGAGGAAAGAATCTGAAATGGGTCTCTGAAAATTACGATGGGTAGTGTGGATGTCACCAGTAGCCACGTTACCGGCACCGTTCCGCGCATCATTTTGTCACGATGTTTTTAACCATCCTTAAGGAAGAAAAACACTGTTCAGCTGAACATGCTCAGCTTTGGAATTTGGTAGGGCTCCTTCAGCATAACGTGCAAAAAGATTGCTCTAAAAGTGAGCTGCGGTGCCCCACGTTATCGTTTAATTATCCTGAAATAACAGTTTTGTTACTAATTACATAATAGTACCATCCACCCTTTACTGCAATTAAGTTTGCAGTGCCTGACTATTAGAAACTGTGTTGTCATAATAAGGGTAGTTTCCTTTATTTGCATGTGCTGAGTTGCAGAATCTATAATTATATGCACGGATCATCAATTTTAGACTTGTTTGTATAATTATAAGTAATTGAACATGAAAGCAATTTTGGAATATCAGACTGTAAAGTACTCTGTCTATTGTGGAGTTGGAATAATTAGGAGATTAGAGGGATGATTATCAGTTAAGAAAGAGCTTCGTAATTTTGTAGTAATTTAAATACAAAAAACCCACTTCACGGGTTCAGCAGTAGCTTGCCTCGCTTGCAGCCGGGGGTAGTCAGATGGACAAAGCTATTCAGCTACGTGCACATCCAGAATGACTTTGGGTTGGCTTAGTGTGTTGATAAATGAGCACAGTCCTGCTCCTAGTAATAGTTTTTATGGAGTGTATTCATTGCTGTGAATACAGGCATATTAATGCTGGTATTAAAATTAATGATACATTTTATTGCCTATTAAATAAAAACCAAATATCATTTCTCAGTATTCATTGTGTAGAGAAAAGACCTTCTCAGTCAAAAGCAAACACTTGATTTGGAAGAACTTGCTGAAAAGCTTGGTGCAGAGGGAAACGGCTGTTGTTCCACCCACCAGACAGGTGTGTCCCAGAAAATACAGGTGGAGGGAGGTACCTGCTCTGAAATGATCTCGGATCAGACCCCTGGGCTGGATTTTCTGTCTCAGCAGAAAGCAGATGCTCAGAACTTGGAGCAGGACTCAAAGGGTTGGATTTGGGGGGCTGGGTGGATCAGAAAGCTCTGCTGGTGGCTCTTGCCCACTGGTCTGCCTCAGGGCTACTGTGCTGTCACCTCTGGGGTCCTGCGGCTGCCAGCTGGCTGGTGCTAATCCTGGCTGCAGAGAGGAGTTTCACACAAGACTTCATCTTTCCCCAGCACAGTCAGTCAGGGACTGATCAGCTTCTGATTTCTTCTCATTGATATTTCTGGGGCTGCCAGTTGGGGTAGCTGGGTATTCAGAGTGCTTTCCCACCAAAGGGTGGTGCTTGGAGTGTGCTGGTGCCTGTCTCCCTTAATAGTCCCCAGCACAGGAAAGACAGGGACCTGCTGGAGCCGGTCCAGAGGAGGCCACAGAATTGATCCAAGGGCTGGAACCGCTCTGCTGGGAGACCAGGCTGGGAGAGCTGGGGGGGTCCAGCCTGGAGAAGAGAAGGCTCTGGGCAGACCTTATTGCAGCCTTTCAGTGCTGCAGGGGGGCCTGTCAGCAAGAGGGGGACAGACTGTTTGTGGCTGGGTTTGGTGCTGATGCAGAGATTTCAAGCCTAGGTAGGTTAGTTACTATTGCCAGCTCGGTGGGGTTTGGAAATGCCACCGTGTGCCACCTATTTGATGTAGCACTGACATCTGGTGGCAAGAGGGAAGAGGAACTCCCAAGTTGCAGCCCAGCAAACAGGGCTGCAGCAGTCACAAGCTCTTTGCATTCACAGTGTTCTCCTCTATTTTACCAATAAATGCAGTTTATCGGGAAATGAAACAATCATTAAAGATTTGGGGCTTGTTAATGTTGCCACAGGATAAATATTAAGTAATAATTGAAAGCTGATGATAGTAAAAAACAAGTCGCAGCTGTCAAGAGGTAACTGAAGTTGGGAGGTAGGAACAGAAATAAAGACCAAGCTGTGAATTCAAGGTATTGCTTTCAGCTGTGGCATCATTCCGAAATAAGTTTCAGGAAAATATGTTTTATGTGTCCTAATAGGTTTTATATGTCCTGATAAAGTTACTACACACCGGAGCAGCTTCTGGTAATGCTGCAAAGGAGAATTCTCTTCTGCTCTCTCCCTCTTTTAGTTAGGATTCAAAAATGTGAGGAGGTTCCTTGTCTTTCCTATCCCTGTTTCCTACCCCTCATTTTCTCCCTCCTCTTTCCTGCCACATTGCCTCCAGGCTTGCAGCTGGCTGTTGTCAGAGCGTTCTGATGGTTCCAATAGCAGTGCCAAAATCAAGAGCTTAAAATCGTGGCACATCTCCCCAAAGACACTAAAACTTCCTGAGGTATTTTTAAATGAAATTTACAGTGCTTTCTATTTGCACTCTGGTGTTGGAGGGCTCACATTTTCAGGACTATCCATATAGTTCTGAGGACTAAGGTTTTGTTCTCAGTATCTTTTTTTTTTCTCCTCAATAAAATCTGGTCCTGATGTACTCACCTGGTTCCATGAGCTGGGACCTCCAGAGAGCTGCCAGCTCCTGGGAGAGGCTCAGGAGAGCTGCAGCTTGGCAGTGCTGAGCATCTGGAGACATGAAGAACTCCCCACACCCAAACCCTCTCTGTATCTGTACCTCGGTGTTAAATCAGAACCCTGCATTCCTCCAAGAGACAGTGCCCAAAATAAGTGACCTTTAACAGCATCTCACTGTTCTTGCTTGTACTCATTAAATTCCTCAGAGAAATTATTCCCAGGGTAATGTTTCTTATTAGTAGTCTCAATAAGCAATAGCTTAAACTCTCTGTGAACTTGGCAGATTTTGGTAAGGCAAAAGCTATTTCCTAACAGGCAGAGCTTGTAATTCTGTGATATCTGCTAGGGGGCAACATCTGTTAAATAATAGCATCCTTTTCTGCCTGGCTGCTGCTAAGATCCCTAACAGCCGTACAGCGAGGAGGAAGCTTGTCATAACTGCATACAGGATTTCTGTGCTTGGAGGAGGTAAATAATAACTAACACTGAGATGCATAGGGAAAGAACAACGGCCGGGGATCCTCTCTGTATTTAGATGAAAAGATGCTAACTTTGTAGCTTCATATAGCCAAGTATTCAGCTGGTAGATCATGCACAGGCAAGCGTTCAAGCTTCAGGGTGCAAACGGACCCCGCAGGTAAGTGGGATTCTGCACAAATGTAGTTTCTGTGCCACTGGGAAGTCTGGTAACTAAATAGTGAAGTCTTTTGCAGAAGTGTAGGCTCTTTGCACCAGGTCTTGGAGTCATTTGCAGGAGTAAAATCATTCCTTGATCTAATGATCGAAGTAGGACACCAGAAAACACCCGTTCTGTGCATGTAAAAAGGTGTTTCGTGTTTATTATGGAGAGGAAAAGGATTTGCACCCAGGTTTAACACAAGTTTAAGTCCGATCACACATTCAAGACCAAAAAAATAAAAGAGACTGCAAGTCTCTTCATAATTCATCAACTTAGATGGCAGTAGGGTGCACTAAATGCATGTTAGGTAACGTACTTCATTTCCTCTCTTCATTAGCATCTTTGACTATCACCTTATGCCAAGCCTGTCCTTACGGTCAGGTGAGTGTAGCAGTGACATCTTGCATTAGTGTCCTACTCCTGCCGTGCTCGGCTGCATTTCCATGGGAAAAATGGATGAGAAACGTGTTTGACGTTGTTAGACAGCATTGCTTTGATAGTATTTGATAACTGATGAAATTTGGGAATGCAGATGTCACATTTTTGTTGTAGGATTGCTCCCATGCTGGTAGATGGTCAGAATAGTCACTGGGAACCTGTATTTCAGGAGCATTAAACTGGATTTGCAAGAAAGAAAGGAAGAAATTCACCATGGAAATAATTTAAGAGAGAAATGATAGAAATAATTCGGTTTCTTTTATTAAAAAGCATTTATCACCACCGTATTCTTTTAAGACTAATATACAAGTGTGGGTGCATTTGGCAGAGCTTGAATTTTATAAAAGGCAAACCAGGCACCGACACAAATGAGTGAGTTCTTTTACTTACCCGGGAAGTCAAATTGGATTCTTTACAGGATATGGGCTCTGGGGAGTGTGATGAGTGGTTTAATTAGTTTTAAACCATCATATTTAATCAAGCACTGTGCATTTATAAACTGCTACATTCATTCCATTTCTAGGAAGGCTGTTTCAGATCTTTTTATCATTAGAAGTTTATGAGACTTTGGAGCTCTAGATTCAATGTGAAGCAAATCTCTTTTAATTGACATCACCGTGCTCTAAACCGAACTGATTATTCTCAAAGTCACACCTTAGACTTAGCTTACTCAGGAAGAGCCATTAGACATTGCTGAGCTAAAATTTTAATTGGGCTATTGTTCATCTGCAAAGCAGCCAGAGTTCATTCCATTTATCCCTAGGATAAGAGTCTCTAAAAGGCGTATGTGACAGGACAGCAGGCAGAAAAACCTGAAAAACACCCAGAACAATTTCATCTTGCTGTACAAATTTTTTGCATCAGACCTGCTATGGCACAACTGAGATGTTTAGCTTGTTACATTTTTATGATTTAATTCATCGAGCAGTTACCAAAGCAAAATAATGACATCCTAACCCCTTACAGTTGAACTAAATAAGCTTTGATTAACTTAAAGAGAAAAAAAAAAGGATAGAGCCTCTCGCTGGGTTGTGGGTTTTGATTAAGGAAAATACATAAATCACAGCTATCTTGACCTGTGTGGAAGCAGCAGGCTTGCAAGCAAAGAAGCCAGCCTGGGCTGTATTCTTTGCTGTTTTAATCAGATTTGATCTTTGCTGATGCTCTAAAGCCAGTGGAGCAAAGTCTGTTTCTTGTTTGGACCTGGGGACTATGCTGGAGGCTTCCCAAAGGTGCTGAGAGGAACCAGAGCGGGTTCTGTGTCCAGGATTAGACTGTGTGGGGACAAGTAGCTCAGAGCTCCTGCAGACCTGCTGGCTTCCCTTGGTCGGTGTGTGCCTGTTCTCCTGTGTGGCACCCCTGGGGGAAGCTCTGGCATCCTGGAAATACCCTCTTACTGAAATGATCTGGATGTGCCATGTCTCTTAGTGCTGCTGTTATGCTGTTCACAGGTTCAAGAAAATGTATTGGACATTTGAGGTCAGTTTTGACACTCTCCTCTGAAACTGCATGGGCAAAATATGTGCTTTTTTTAACAAGCATGGAGTTAATCCTAAAAATCACTTAAGCTGCTTTTTTTCCTGAAAGGTTTGTGTAGTGGATTTCAGGGCAAGTCTTTCAGGGACGTCTCTCCTTGTTGAACAATGACTGCCATAAAATTTGGAAGCGTGTCATCTCATGGGTTTAAAGAGGTGGGGTTTTTTTCCTTCATATTTATAACAAACCTAAATAAGAAATTAGTTTCAAAGAGTCTACACTGTCTGTAAGAGAAAACAAGCAACAACTGTTTCTCTTTACCTGATGGATGGCCTGAGTACTTTGGGATGACCTATAGTTGTTATCCTGCAGTCTTTATTAATTGCAGTGGTAATGTTATGATAAAACATAGGTGTTCTGGTAAACCAAAGCCTCTTCAAGTAGCCCAGTATAAGTACAGACCTTGCCTTAAAGAGTTTACGATCTGAATAGAAAGGATGGTGAAGGAGATGAAGGGAAGTGCTCACTGAGGGAAAGGTGAAGTGACTTGCACAAAATCGCCCAACTCATTAATAATAGAGCTAAAAATGCACTTCTTGGTGCCTTCAGAGCTAGGTGGAGGTTTTCTAGCCAGCAACAGGTTTAAGGTTTGCTGTCTCACAGTCCCTCTGTTCTAGTCGCAGCATTCACAACATCACAGTAAAATTTATAGCCATTCCTTGTCACTGTGTTGTTCCTACCCCTGGAAGGTATCAGATCTGAAAACCATAGGAGTCTTATGTATGGAAAAGCTGTACAGGGTCACTTTTAGGTGCTTCTGAAATAGTATCAGTCAATTCTCTACCTAGTACATAAAATAGGATAAGTAATTTCATCTCCCTAAAACTCTTAAGCCACTTTGGGTTTCTGTGTGTGTGAAGTATGCAGCACACGCTGGAATGCCCGTGGGCTAAATGTTTTACTGACTTGTGTTAAAAGAAGTATAAAGTGAAACCACCTCTGGTTCATGACTTCTTGACAGACTAGCAAAAGCTCTCCAGCAAACTCCTTTCTTTCTGTCTACCTGCAAATGCTGATTCAGCACAATTACGATGTTCTTTGGAAAGAATTCAAAACAGACAAGAAATTACAATGTTCTTTGGAGAGAATTCAGAACAGATCAAGAAGGGAAGTGAATTTTTGCTGGAAATCTCTCTGGTTTCCTTTGTCTGGTTTCTTGGCAGCCCTTAAAAGTTGCTGAGTGTGGAGCACTGGCAGTGCTGGTTCCTCAGCTTCCCAGCTGGTACCTCCTCTGTTAGTTCCCCTCACTCAGGCAATGGCTTATCCTTCCAGTTTAGGATGGGGATGAAGAGCACACGGGAGAGGAGTGGACCCCCCTGGCCCACCTCACTGGGGGGAGATGGGTGTCACTTGCCTACAAATGTGTCTGTAGACAAGGAGATACAGATGTGCATAGCAAAAGTCTGACGTGTGATCATTTTTCTTCTGATTCACCTGCATTCACTAATGCAGAATGCTTTTAGTGTTTCTTTTTTGGTGGAGAATTGGGGTTTGGGAGAAGGAAGTGCTTTTTTTTTCTTCTGTGGCACAACAAAAGCATACATAAGAAACCTCCACAAGTTGAAGTTAGCTTTTTCCCCCTCAGCCCCCTCCTCTGCTCAGTGATATATTCACACATCGAAAAGAGAAAGAGAGGATCCTCCCAATATTCCTCATTCAGATGCAATTCTGGTAAGTGTTGGCTGGGGGAAGACTTCCAGCGTGCAAGCTGCTCAGCAGTAGGAAGGTCTGGGACTTGCTGCCAACCACAGAACAATGCAGACTGCCAAAGAACCCAAGGGCTGCGGGGTAAGGCCCAGCTCTTTCGCCCTGGCTCCCTGAAACGCAGGCACCGTGAGGCACGGCTGTAAAGTCCTATCATGTCCTAAAGAGCCTGTCTGAAGGCCTGACCAAAGGACCACAAAGGCTCACTGAGAACAGGGCTGCAGCTTGCAGCACTGCAGAGATTTCAAGATAAAAGAAACCAGGTTCCTGCTTCTGTGAGCTCTCCAGCCCCTGCTATGGAGGTACTTTAACCTCTCTTCTTTTTTAACAGGACAATCCATCATGTGCCTCTTTGAGGCACAGTACAGCACCCGAAACCTTTTAGATGTGGTTTTCTTTGTAGTCACTTAATTTTATATCTCTTTGAATTGAAAGATAGAGGCTTTTTTTTTTTTCTTTATATATTTTCCTCCCCCAGGAAGGGTGGTATGATAATTTGCTATTTCACAGTGGTGGTAACCACCGTGGAATATGCATCACTTCTGCCCTTAAAAAACCAAATCTGTTTTATTGGTAACAAAGTGATCTTGTGGCAGTAAGATGAGTGTGGGAATTCCTAAGGCTGAGGTTTTGCTGTGAGGGAAGAGAGGTGATGCTGTGGGCTGACGTGGCTGCGGAAGCGACCTCGTTGAGTACGAAGGTCCGGGTCTCGGTAAGGAATGTGTGGAAGAGGATGGAGGTTGGGAGCTGGGGCCAGAAACTGATTTGTGTTTTGCCAAAAGAACAAATAACCCACTGCTCTTCTTTGGCTTTTAAGCATTCCTGAGGGGCTCCTTTGAAGGATTTGAGAGTCCATTTCTCTGGTGTGGTTGGTGTGTGAATGTGTGTCAAGGTTGCCAGGCAAGATCCTTCTCTAAGACAAGACCTCAGAGGCCAAAGTCCTTATCTTCGTGGTCAGAGATGTTACTGTTTGGGTTTTTTAACAGGAATTCTCTACATCTCAAATTCTTGTTTTGTTTGATTTGTCTGGTTGGTTGGTTTGCTTTGACTTCCCTCTTGCCCTTAATAATTGTGCCTTCTTTCCTTTGTCACAGACAGGGATTTAACGTGGGAGGGATGGTGCACAAGCAGCTTTGATCTGTTCTGTAGCAGCTACTGGTGCATCACACAGTTCTGCCTCGTGTGAAAACACCCAACAGAGTAGAATGAAATCCTATGGAGATCTCTGCAGGGAGGTTCCTACAGCATCTCCTTGCACCTCCTGTGGACGTGTGACCTTTTTCCTTTGACAGTTTGGGAATTGTTCATATGTGTTGTCATTGATTAGACAGCAGCTCTGCAGCTGAATTTAGCTGAGTGGCCTTTTTTTTGTGTGAGTTCACCTTAGGTTTAGATTTTTTTCTTTGATTTCTTTGAATAAATTTAAGAACCCAAAAACCTTAGTGTTTCCAATAAGAGAACACTTTGTTTTTTTGGAGTGGGAACTTTATTTCTTTAAATTTGAGATTGGAGAAGCAAAAAGGCTGCTAATTGCCAGGATATAGGAGACAAGAGGGTCTCATTGCAATGCAAAGGTAGCTTTATGGAGAACTGAGGAAGCCTGAGTTGGTCACGTTGGTCGGCACTGACATTTTCCCAAGTGTTGTGCTGATCATGAGGTTGATCCTTGGTGTGCTGAGCAGAGGCCACTGATGTTGGAGCAATAAATGCTTTTTGACACAGTATTTGAAGAGTCACTGTAACACTGGACACAAGTATAAACTGGGAGAGGAGTGGGTGGGGAGTGGCCCTGCAGAAAGGGACCTGGGGAGAGCTGGTCAGCAGCAGGCTCAGTGTGAGTCAGCAGCGTGTGCTCTGGCAGCCAAGAGGTCAAACCACATCCTGGATGCATCAAACACAATCCGGGGGGGGCATCAGTAGGAACTTTTTTAAGTGATGGGTTATTCATTAAGAATTACTTAAGGAGTGGGTCTGGGAAGCATGTTAGCTGTCAACACTGCTTTGATTTTTAGCTTTAGCTTGCCCTAAGGCTTTAGCCAAATAATTTTCCTGTCCTACCTCAGTGGGTCTATCTGTAAAAGGAGAGTTAGTGATCTATGAATTTCAACAGGGTGTAGTAAGGATTAGCTGGTTACTCTTTCTGTTGAAGGCTTTGGGAAATGTAAGATGCTGTGTAGATATTTCTTTTGTTCCCAAAGCATTTCTGCACTGTGAGTTTTCTCTGAAGTACAGCATTTTTATGATAGGAATATTTATCTTAGGGACTTTTGGTTTTTTTTAAACATTTTTTTAAGTTGCCTGTGTGAAGCACTACAATACATAATGTGAACTATTTTAGTAAATTACTCCAAGTATTACAGACAAGAGACAGAATTCAGAAGCTCTCTTTATCTTACAGTCCCCTGAAATGCCTCATTACTTAGTGATACTTAATCAAATTTAATCCACAATAAATCTCTCCGTGCCATTAAAATTCTGGTGGGCATTACTTTCACATTATTTCTAGGGAGTCTGAATTAGCCAATGTTTGGGATTTATTTTTTATGGTTTTTTAAAACATTATACTGAGGAAAGGAAAAATAACTCTCTGGGTTTGCTTCACAGAGATACAGCATTCAAATAAGTCTGCCTAACAGACCAGGATAACGTATTGCGCTCTCTGTTTCACACACAAGTTCTGCTCGACACCTGATTGCTTTGCCCATTTTTCCCTTCGGTGTGTCTCAGGTTTTTTTATGAGTTTGATGAAATGGGGTTTATTTCCTCATGTTTATCTCTGCCACGCAGAAGCAAAAGGCAGTTGGTTTGGACTCGCTGTACTGAGTTCAGGGAACCCAGAGGAGCTGCACCAAGGATGATGGCTGTCCAAAATGCTGGACCTTTCCGTGTGGAGCACGGCACGTGGCTTCATTCTGTGCTGTGGTTTCTCATGGAACCCCAGCTCCCCCAGTCACCGGAACAGCAGTGATTCTGGTGTGGGAGATGAGGTTTATTTTTAAAGCACAGAAAGTTAAATAAAAAAGAATAGAGCAACCACACATAGTGATTCAAAGTGCAGTTGCACAGAACGCTCTTCTGTATTTATTAATGTCTTAAAAATATTGAGACTTAAGGGCTGGGGTTTGGTTTTTTTAACTGCAGGTGATGAAACTCACAAGAGGAAACGTCTGGTTCTTCAGTAAATGTTGATCTCCTCACGGAGAGTACACCTTGCATTTCTGGTTGTTACAAGCAGCGAGCCTGAGTCACAGCATGGATGAGGCTGGAGATGTTAAAGCTGGGTAGAGGGCAGAACTTCTCTTTACAAGAGCAGACAAGCACAGGCTTCTTGTGAAGGCTGAAAGATTTGTATCTGAAAGTGCTCAGGGCTGAAGGAAGTTTTCAGGGGGACAAACACCACAGACCAGAGGATGGGCAGAGTCCTGAGGAGCTGCCCTTTCCTGCGGTGGGTCTGTGCACCTCCCTGTGCTCCCCCCAGCAAGATACTGGTCTTTGGCTGGATCTTGGGATGCCTCTTGGCAGCATTGGTTGTACCCCCGACCATAAGGAGAATTACAGGTAGGAGCTGTGTTGTGCAGAGACCAGGCTGCTGGTAGCAGATTATATTTGGTGTGGGGAATAGGGGAAGGGACATCCTTGGGAAAGTGGATGAACCGTTAGGTGAATTAATCTGTAAAATCACTGGATTGGTACGAATGAAACTGGCTACCTCATTACACAACTTAAACAGATAGAAAACAATAAGTAAAACTGTGATCAGGGAAGACATTATTAGAAGCAATTTGTGAAAGAAGATGAAAGTCAGCTAGAAGCAGTCTGTCAACTGAAGCAAATGAAGCAAATATGGTGAGAGGAACCGAAGGAGTGTGGTTAACCCCAGGTGGACAGAGAGAGCACGGCAGCATCCACCAGAGATGGAGATCTTTCTGTTGGGGCTCACATCCAAACACCACAGCTGGCCATGCTGACAGGATGTCCAGCCCACGGCTGCAGGAGTCTGTCACTGTGGTCAGATGCTCCACAGCAATGAATCCAACGGCTTCTTAAGTTAGGGCAGGGAAGAGGAAGAGCTGGCTTGATCTAGGTTTTAAATTGGACACAAACCCCATGGCTGATCCCACCATGACAAAGGCCAAGAGGTCTCTGTGCTGCACTTGCATTTATAAACATCTCAGTGCTGATTTTACTGTGCTCTGCACAATTGCAGAGCATTATGATGGAGCTGGTCTAACCCCAAATCCCAGACCCAAATATTTTTATCAGATTACTTTAGAATATGAGTCCCTGAATGACTTTGAACCTTGGAGGAGGCTTGTAAGGCACTTGAATTTGAGTTTAGAAGTTTCATCTATTTATTTTTTTTTTACTTTTGAATCTTCTGTCCCCCAGATCTGATAAACTCACATTCATATGTATCTTCTTTTTCCAGCAGCCATTCCTCTACTGAGGGCAGGTTGCAGCCTATTGCCTGCTTATTTCAAACTTGATGCATTAATGGGTTCCTTGCTAACCTGGGTGAGGTTTATGCTACTGTATAACTCAGTTTTTCTGTGACAGCAAGCCCTGGGTGAGTGCAAAGTGGGAGAGTGAGTTACAAGCTGCTAATTGCACGTAGATGGTAGTTTCTTGTCAGCATTTGGTTCTGTTTATCTCCTCACCTCATACGATTTCCAGATCAAAACCCTGAAGAGCTTAGCAGGGTTTGAATCCTCTAATTGTGCTGCTGCAGCCACGTGACCGCCTGGCTGAGTAATTCCCTGCAGAAGGAGACAAACTGCATGTTAAAAAGCTCAACAAATAGTGTTTAAGATGTGAACAAGTGGCAGTGGTGCACAATATCTGTGCCACTTTGCCTTGAAACTGCCGCAGCCACGGGGAGGCTTGATTTGTGGTGGCAAGCTGGGTGATCTGAGGGGAAGAGCATGGGTGGGGAGGGAAGGCTAGCTGGACCTTTGGCTTGTTTCCTCTCCCCTTTGCCAACCCTCTGTCCTCAAAACCAGTTCCAGCTATCATTTATTAGAATGAATGGTTCCTCAGAGGTCTCGCTGAGGAGGTAGGAACCCTGCCTTCTGGAGGTAAGGAGCAGGCACCTTCCCCACCGCCGGGGAGCCTAAAACCGTTGTTGCGGTTCTGCAGTGGTGTAAGACAGAATGAGAAAGGGAGAGGAGCTCGCACAAAATACGCAGGGATCTGCTGAAGACTTTCTTCATTTGTAGGCAATATATGGGAGGGGGGGAGAAGGCAGATAAAACCCGATTGTCCCCACTTTACAAAAAGCCTCACGCTGTTTTCAGGACGGTTAATTGCATTGATTGTTCCAACCTCAGTATCCTCCTTTCATCCGGGAGTTGGGCATTGAATTGCAACTTGTTTTTTTGGTCCGGCTGACGGCGGAGGAGAAGGGGCTGTCTGGCACGGAGAGCCTGGCCGGGTGAGCGTGGAGCGTGTGCGTTTGCAGAGGACACCCCTTCGGAAGGCTGGTGCTGAGTTGCCGGGAGCGCGGCTGTTGCAGAGCGAGGGAGGGAGCCTGGCAGCAGCCTGGTGATCCCCGTCAGGTAGGCGAACGTGCAAACCCTACGCTTATTCCTGCCTCATTTGCTTTCTCAAAGCGGCGGCGATGTTGGGAGCGGGTGGCCCTTGGCTTCTCAAACTCCTCTTTTCTGCTCGTGGCAAGTCAGACGGGGTTGGTGAGAGCAGCTGGGGGTGTTTGCCCAGAAGCTGCTCTGTGTGAATGAGGAGATCAATAGCTGTGCTAAAAATCACTGAGCCATCTGGGATTTACAGATAGAGGACTGACTTGCAAATCCCGCTGAAATTGAGGTCCGCAGTACACGTGCAGTGGAGGTGGAGTAGAAAGTTGTCCAGAAGACCTGACACGGCCTAGTGGTGCTTTTCCCAGCCCTTGGTTGCAAAGAAGCTTAGGAAAGGGTGAGAAAAATGCTGAGGCAGGGCAAAATGATGTTCTGCTGCTGATTTGTTTTTAACCCTCTTGATGACGTGTGACTTTGAACGTACTGCAGGGTGATAATGCAGCTGTATTTTACTCGTTCTTGGTGCCTGCAAACTGGGCAAGCACAGAGTTCCTCTGGGTGGAGAGAGCGGAGAAAGGGCTCGTTCAGAAAGAGAGCAGAGGATGCACTTGGAAATGGAGTTTAGATTTCGAGTCGGTTTTATGCTTATTCTGTGCTTCAGGATTATGCAGAACCACAGCAGCTGTCAGGATGCAGAGAGGAGATAGAGACGAACTGAGATCTGAGACTGGAAAGAAAAAGTGCAGAAACAATCTGCTGCTGTAGGTGAAGGTGGCAGCACGTTCCTAACAGAGACTGGGCATCTCTCTGGTTCCTTTCAGCATGGATTTTAAGTATGGAATTAGTCTTCCATTGATTAGTAGGGGTATTTGCCTGGTTTACTTCCCATGAAGAAACTGAGGGATGGGAAAGTGTCCTGGGGACTTCTGGTCAAGCTGGTTTAACCAAGGGCCGGGAATGGGCTGGTTGCTGGCACAGCAGTCGGGTCAATAGATCTGTGTTCATGGTGTGGAGCAAAACAGAGTTCTGCTCTATGCACTTCTCTGCTGTCTTTCATCATGGACAACAGCAGATGTGGAAGCTCAGGCATCCATAGCCATGCTAGGCACCTAACGGGAAAATAGTAACATTTGGAGCTTGAAAAGACTGAAAAACTTAGCTGATGTTGAAGAAGTTCAGAAAAAAACTGGAAATGCAAACCAAATCCCCCAGTATTTCATCTACCACCCCATTCCAGTAAAGAGAAATAACAGCTTTTCTCTTTCATTTGTTTCTTTCTTTTTTGTACTAGCAGAGTACGACCTGACCATACATTAGCTTGGATTTGTGGTGGTTGCCCTGTCCTTCTGTGCTGTTCTAGTCTCTGGTTTTAAGAGGTGGTTCTAGTATTTAGTTGATGGAGGTGCTGTGCATAGACCTACATGAGAGAGGGAAAGATTTTGGTGGTGGGTGATGTCACAGAATCACTGAATCATTTCAGTTGGAGGAGACCTTTAAGATCATCCAGTCCAACCATTAACCCAGCATTGCCAGGGCACCGCTAACCCATGGCCCTCGGCACCACATCTGCCCCTCTTTTAAATCCCTCCAGGGATGGGGACTCCACCCCTGCCCTGGGCAGCCTGGGCCAGGCCTGGGAAACCCTTTTGGTGTCATCTCTGAACTACGTATAAGCTGATTTGTAACTAAGCAGGGGAACTCTAAATAAAATGCAGTACATGATTGTTAGTTGTCCCCAGTAGTGCTACTGCTAATTTGCTGCGTGTTCGGAGGTTTGTCAGCGTGAGCAGTATTTGCCAAATCTTTTCTCTGAATTTATTTCTTAGTGGAGATATTCACAGTAAAAAGGCCTTAGATAAAACTCTGAGAAGTAGAAGACACCCTTCAGAGCTCTAGTTGCCACTGGCATGACACAACAGATGCAGACCCTGCTGTCCTAGCTGATGTGTTAGCAGAGCCAGCTGCAGTGCTTACCGTGCTTACTGCCCTCGCCTTCCTGAGAAGCAGAGCTGGGCCTTTGTAAACTCATCTCTTTTCTTGAGACTGCAGCCTTGTTTGTTCTGCTCCCGAAATATAGACCATCGTCAGTTGAAATTGAGAAGCTGTTGGTCTTGTCTTTTGTCTTCTGGGGTGCAGCTACTGGAGAACATCTCTTCTCCTCTGACCTGGACCATTGAACGGCATCACTCCATGGGGCAATCTCCCCAGGGAGACACCTCAGGGTATATTTATTCATCACTGGTGTAAAGTCATTGTTCAGGTGTAGTCAGGTATGTTCAGAGCTCTCAAGGATAGCCCTATGGCAGCTAACAGCGTATCGCTACACTACTTTTCAAAGATATTAAAGAAGAAAAAAAATATAATTCGACCATCTTCGTGCAAAATCTTACTCGATGCTCCCTGCTCCCAGGAAAACAGAAATTGAATGATCTGAAATTTATTTCAGCGTAGTTTTCCAACCTAACCAAAATTTAGTTTTGTGTAAACCAGCACAGTTTAGCATCACAGAATAACTGAGGGCAGAGGGGACTTCAGGACGCCCAGTCAGTTTAATGGTTTGGTGTTAAAATGATGCTGTCCAGTGTAAAACCAGGCAAGACTTAACTCTTGGGAAAATTTAGATTGTGAATCTTTAAAGCTGTCGAAGAGATTTGGGAGGTTCCCCGTGAAGAGGGACTTTATGCTAAAGCTTTAGGGTTGGTTGGTTGGGTTGAGTTTTTAACTAACGCAGCGGGAAGCTCAGTGTTGCTGAGCACTGCAAGGCCAGGCATTCCTAGAGAAAAGATGTGTTTTCCAAAACGCTCCACCTTGTCGGGATGTTATGGCAGGCTGGGCTGCAAGCTGTGCTTTCTGTGGTGTGTTCTGCCCTCAGGCACTCCAGTCTGACTGCTCAAGTGTGAAGCCAACCCCAAACGGTTTGAAGCATGGAACATTTGTCCTTTTTGTTTCAGTATATACACTTAGAATGTATTGGGAAAACACTTGAAAAGCAAAACCCCTTCAGTATCCTGCTGGAAAATGCTGATCGAGAGAAGCCCTTAGAGCCTGCATGGATTTGACATCAAGTCAGAGCCTTTCCAAGAATAAAAGGAATCTGCTTTTGGAGTCAGTGCTGGTGCACAGGACAGGAATCCATCTCCTCTTGTACCTTGGCCACCTTTTGCTTAACGCGGTGCAGTGAACTCAAACATGACACTTGCAGAGCACCTTTCCCACTAACAGGAATATCTGCAGATTAATCAGGCTGCAGTACTTAACATTAAATCTCACTTATTGTAATTGACTGTTATGTCATGCTAAGGAGACTTCTTTGGGTTTTACTGCCCACCTGCTGCTGAGCCAGACAGCCAAGAGTTTCCACGTTATTTTATGCTCAGCTACGCTTTACTGGCTTTTTTTTTTCAGTTGTTTGTTTGGGTTTTTTTCTGGAGGGGGCATAGGGAGCAGCAGATGACTTCTCTGTTGAATATTTATCTGTATCTGAGACAAGTGAACGGGAAGGAGAGGTGAGTGTTTAAGTGTATGAGGCTTCTGAGGCATCTTACTTTTAATTAACAAAAACCAAACAGAACCTGCGAGTCGTGTTTATCGTCGTTTGAGATCCACACTGAAGCACGGCTGAGAGTAAGGATGGTGGGTGGAGGAGGGAAGGATCCCATTTTCAGGGAAGGAAGAAAATAACAAAGCAATGGCTTTTCTCCTTTCATTTCTGCTACTGTAAGCAGTTATACAGAGTAGAGTGAAGAGATCCAAGTGATGTAAGTAGCCAAATGTACTTTCTCTATTTCCCAAAGGCCAAGCTAATCTGCTCATTGGAGACCTGTCCCAAATGAGAGTTACATCTCCTGGGGAAAACTTCAGCTCTTCAAATGAGCACTGAAGGAAGGTTGGTGGATTCATTAGCACTGAGAAGCCAGTCCACTCTCTGATGCTGTGCCCAGGCTGTGACCACCCAGACTTGAAGTTTACCTGTTTCCCTCTCGTTTTTCATGGACACAGTATAGCTGCTGACCCCACGGTGAGAAAATGACTCGGGGAGATTTCCTCTGTACAGGCAGATTTGTGCTCAGGATGCGAAGTGAGCGCAGCTCTTTGAGGGGAGACACAGGCTTAGTGTCCAGGTGATGGTTCTTTATTACTCCCACTCCTCAGCTTTCAAGTGAGAGTCAATGATGTAGCCATGCTGAACTCGAAGGACTTACACTGTCTTACACTAGCAGCGTATCAAGCTAATTAGTGTGATGTTCTGCATACTTATCTGGGTGAAAGAAGCTTTGTCCCATTCCAAGCCATGTAAATGCGGTAGCTCCAAGGCCTATGCTTATAGTCATGAGCAGCAGGAGTGACTAACCTCTGCTTAAGAGACCTCCTTTAAGCCTGAGGTGGTTGTTTTCCCCCTTCTGCCAAAACACTAAGCCATCTGCAGAGATAAAGAAGTGCTGTCGTCCTTATCAGTTATTTACAGATGCCTCAAATAGCAGGAGCAATGGGAGGCTTTCTGTCTGGAAGCCATGGTGTTGAACGGTGATTTGTTGGGGTTTTCAATGAAGAAAAAAAAAGGCAATTAAGAAAATGATCCCACCTCCAGCAATCTAGAGTGGGCTCTAAGACATCTGGCCTTGGAGAACTGGCAGGGGGAGAACCCATCTGACAAAACCCAAATCAGCAGAGCCAGCAGTTACAGGGGCTGAGCAGAGACCTTTCTTGCAGGGACCAAGCCAAGTCCGAAGGAACCATGTGTAGAGTCTCTGCTAACCTTTACTGTAGGCACCGAAACTACCCACCAAGTGCAGACTGCCCTAAGGGATGCACTGCAAACCAGGGGCAGCAAATTCACACTGGGATGGGGCACAGACTGTGCTGTTTGCCAGACTCCTTCCTAGTTAGGTCAGGATTGTGGCCATCCCACATGTAGATTGCCTGTGAACTTTTTAGTGTTTTGTAGAAGTGATCAACTGCCAATCAGCCCTGCACGCATTCATCTTGGTTTTTTCTGATGCCTAACTTTTCAGGAGAGCAGCATTGGGTTGGGGTTTTTGTACAGCCATTAAAATTGACCTGTTGTTTTCAAGTCTTGGAGACCTCTGAGTCATTTTGGAGTGCTTTTGACCTGTTTTGTAGCTGAGCTTTCTTGCCTACGAGCTGCTTTTCCCTGAAGAAGTGCTGTTGTAATTGCTGCACTTGTAACCCTGCTGCTGTCACTTATGTGACTGTGTCTCCAGGAGTCACGCTCTGCTGAAATGAAGCAGTTTCTCTGCTGTCTGGTTGTAAAGTCCACGGTGCCATTTATTTAAAGATGGGATTGAAATGGCTGGGGTTTTGGTTTACTTTTTCCAAACCATTGCTGGTTTGTTTGTTTGCTACTTGGCAACCTGGACACATTTTAAAGGGCTGGGGGGGAGCTGCCTTTTAGCAAATTCTCACCCCATGCTTTGGAAAATTTTTAGTGCACCTCAAGCTAGGGCCCCCACAGCCATAGTCATGTTTGAAAACATGGACATTCAGGTTGGCCTTTTTTATTTGTTTTCTTGTTTAAATCGTCTTGCTTTGAGACCTCAGGGGAGAGGCAAATTAATCATAATCTGGTGACATTCCATTAGGGAAACAAAATTCTTTTTGAAGTCTCTATGCAATTATCACAGGGAAGCTTGCATTGTGTCAAAACCTCAGAGATTAAATATGATAAGACAGTGAAAAACAATGTTCATTTTGAGAATGTAGAAAATAGTAAGTTTGTGCTGTGAACTAGTTTGTGATACACTTTATTCTCCTTAAAGCAGATGCAAGTTATCTAGAATGGGGTATTGCATCAGGAGGCAAAAGGTTTGTGTCTGGTTCTCAGGCCAACTTTCTGTAGTACGTGGATGTCCATGTTTGGGTAAGAACTTAGATGTGGTGCCTTCCTTGTGCTCCCAGCATTGCCAGGGTGTAACTGACAGAGCACCAGAGAAGGTGAATGTGTCTCTGCCAGTTGCAATGAAATCCCAGTTGCCAGAGGAAGAAGGAACTGGGCACCAGTTGAAACTCAACAGGAATATTTTCATGTGCTTTACTGGGCAAGATCTAAAAGTCTACAGTCATTACTTGAAGCTGAAATTAAGTTCTGGCAACATATAATTGCAGACCTGAGCACTCTTGAGATGATAATGAACCAGAAAAGCTTGAGGTACTAGATTATGATGCCAGCTCTTATGGTAGGCATCAATTTATCAATTGTCTTGATAGAAATGAGTATCTCATACCATGCTAGAATTGTGGGGTTTGCAGCAAATCAAAGCTAAAGAGCAGGATCCATGTATAGATAAATACATGATAGCTACATGATATAAATAAATAAATGTATAGACCCATGTATAGATAAATGCTATAGATACAGCATATAGATACAGATAACTGCTACCTGCTACGCTTAACAGTGCTTCCCCCCATTGTACCCCATTTCACAGAAACATATCTGTGCTATTAAGGAACATTAAAAAAGACACCAAAAAGCTAAGGAAAATATCAACAGTCCAGTGTTCAAAGTGAAAAGTGGTTACTGTAGGAGTCCTGTCTTAATTAAACCACCTCAAACTGTGTTAGGTAGAGTAAGCAGTGGATGGGCAGTTGTGTTGTAGGATTGCATCTGCTGTACCACAGACTGTGCTTTTGGGCTGTCTGGGTGAGACTGTGCGTGTCAGAAGAGAATTGTCAAGCCCGATTGGAGTTTCAGGTCTCTTTTGGTGAGAAAAAGTGCACCCACGGAGGGGAAAGAGGCACTCTGCGGTGCTGAGCCTGCGCTGCGGGGAGGAGCTGAGCTGGGCGGTGGTGCCGGATTCAGGCGTACGCTGCTTACCCTGCTATTGTTTCTGCTTGTCTTTTAAGTGAAAGTGCTGCTTTACAGTTTCCAGTGTCCCCACCACATTACACATTCCCTGAAAAATGTACCGGAAAGTTACGTCTCTAATTAAATTATTGGTTGTTTAAAACAATTGCTGATTGTACCTGGCTGGAAAGCTGGGAGGATCTCCCTGTCACCTATGTGACTGGATAATAATAGATTTTTCTTTTCATAAATGTGCTTTAAAACATGTTTTCTTTGCAGGAGCTTTTATTTCTGGCCAGCTAACTTTCTGTTCTTTTCGTTCAGATTTTCAGTTGGAACAGCAGATGCAGGCTCACCGTCAGCCCTGGGGCAGGGGAAGGGAATGAAGAGATTTCAGACCTCAGTAACTCTGCTCCCTTAGGGACACTCCAGGCAAACAGAATATTCATTTTCAGATGTAGTGCATCGGGGCTACTAGAAAGCTGTGAAAAACTAAGGGCTGTGCAATAGTAAACGAATCTATATACCCCTGGAAACATCATCTTTGGGGTGCTTCTTCTAAGTGCCCAAATATGGTTTGGCTCTTCTTTTTTAGAAAAGGAACCATATAAAGAAAACAAATATGTTGGAAAGCCACCTCTGAGATGCTGCTTCTGCATCTTGGCACAAGAGTCTGTGCACAGCCTGCCCCAGCCCATGTGCACTCAGCGCTTCTTTTTGGTAGGCAGCGTGGTTGGAACCATCACCACCACCCAGCAGAAGCTGGCAAACATCAGCTTTTTCATCTCCTGCTTCTCGCAGCCCGTTAACAGTACATCTGGGTGGCACCACGTGCCAGCATGGTGCTTCTTCCAGGTAATAGGTCATGCTCCACACATCCCTGTGCAGCAATGCAATGATTTCTTTGGATATGTCTCTTTTAAAGCCTGTGGAGTAGTAGTAACTTGTAGGCACTTCTTGCAAAGTTACTGGGAGACTTTCTAAGTGAATGTGCCCACAAGGACTGACTAGAGCCACCATAAAAAGCAAACTGCTCTCCTCTGATGTCTGTCTTGAAAGCTCTATCTCAGACCCCGACAGTTTGTGCAAAGCATTGCTGTATCTCACTTATTTACCCACCAAATAAGTACCCGTTTGTCTGTCTGTAATGGGATAGGGACCCTTTCTGACAAGTCTTTTCTATAGTGACTCTCCCTTCCACCTTTTCTGAGGCTTCCAGGGACGTATTCTGGTACAGTTATAAATAGTTCTATTTCTTTCAGGACTCTGTGTTTGTTTATGCAGCTGACCTTTAGGTTTTGGTGCCAATGGAGAGATTTTGCCATGAGCTGTAACAGGCCCGTGCTGCTTAAGGCCTGAATTCAGCTATCCTTGCTAGAACTGAGTAGTGTGTTCTCCTCACCCTGCATCCATAAAATAATACTAATATCTACAGCAGGACATATAGGAGGCCTTCTTTACGTGACATAAACTTCAAGGAAATCAAAGATTCTCTTTGAAATGAACTTCCCGTAGTGTGGCCGGAGAGGTTTTTAGTTTGAAAATTGCATCTGTAGTCATAGGTTCACTTGCCCCGTACTGAGCAATGCAAAAGACATTACATAGCAATATTTGCATGTATTTGCATCCAGCTTAACATGTCAGGGGAGTTTAATTCCATGTTAATCTGGGCATTAACTTTATAGTAGCTATTTCATAGCTTTATGGGGAAGGCAAAGCTGCTAAAGAGTTGACACAGATTCAGTAGGATGTTCTTCCTAGAAAACAAGGCCAAAGTGAAATTTCAGTGTATACAGGAGGAGAGTTATCAAACAAAAACCAGCCAGGGGCATCTGTTTTAGGAAAGGCCTCAAAGTATTGTGGTAAAAGAGCACATTTTTGAGGAATGAAGTGTGTCTGGCTTCTTTGTTTGCTTTTCAGGGAGTGTGGAGTCCTGGAACAGCCTCAGAGCTATTGATGTTTTTAAATCTAGAGGCTGAGAATGTGGATGGAGCCTTCTGGGCACGGGAGAAATGTTCTTTGGTTGTCTTTTTTGCATGAGAGGAAGGGGTGGGGGGCTGCTTGTATAATGGCCAGAATTGTGTTAGGTTTTTGCCAAAAAAGCGCATTCTCCGAAGATGCCCAATTTGACTTAATTGAATGGATCTAAAGGGCAAAGTCTCTTGGGTGGTTATTTAAACTTGGGTTGGAAGTACTCCTCCCATTTCCATTTCAATTCTTGTATCAGTGACTCCCTTTAAAAAGCCCGCCCAGGAAGCAATGAAGATTCATTTCCTTAGCCTAGATCTGAATCTAGCCTTAAATACTGTGTGTGCTTCAACCCAGCTCTGAGAATGAAAAAACAGAGGAAGGTAGGAATAAATTCTAGAGCTTTCTGACTGTATACTAACATTGAAATTCTGTATTTGTATCAAAAATCAGTTCTAGTGACCAAAAATTAAGACTTTAATGCTCTGCTCTGAAACTACCTTGAGTAGAATGAAAGGAAAAAAATTACAAATTTGAACTGTTAATGGGGGAAGTAGTACAGGAGATGGTTTTGCAAAATGGCATTGATCAGGACTGTAATTAAATGGCATCTTAAAGAAATGAGGAGAAGCTCAGCATAGAATTAGTTTTTAAAGAAAGCTGGATTTAGAGTGCTCCAGATGTTTTGCTTAGAATAAGCTTCATTGACCTGGAATATGAAAGTGTGCCAGCGTACTCAGTGGAGCATTGGTAATGCCTCTGGTTGGGTTTGTTTCAGAATCTTTCATTTGAATTTCAATGTATTTCATTTTGTGAGCACAGTGATCTACAGAGAATGTTTAATCTGCTGAGATTAAAATTATAAAGGTAAATTATAAGGTACATCAAGCATCCAAACACAAAACTTTGCCTTATGACTTTTCCCTGTTCTGGTTTTAACTAAGTCATCCCAAGTGTGTAGATCTGTTGTTTCCTGAAAACCTGTTTTTGCAAAGCTTGCTTTATCAAAAATCTTTATTAGGATGGCTGTGTTGGAAAAACTTTTTTCACATTTTTCAAAGGCCTTTGTCTTATCCCCATCATCCAGGCACCTTTTGTAGCCAGATATCAGAAGACGATGCCTGAAACAATTGAAAAATTACCCAAAAAGTCCATAATAATCATTACATTTATAGTTAAACAATATTTTGTGTTCAGCCTATATACTGTTTTTACTGCCCATCCTCCCAACCAGTAGTCAGGTGGAAGTTATTCATTTACAGAATATTGGCAAACAGTTTTAGACCCTTAGGACTAAAAGATACTGATATTACAGTGTCTCCCATCTCAAACAGTGCCGTGCTTCTTGACAGCAGTGGCAAATGAGTCAGGCCTGCATCACCTTCTGTGTCTGCTGATGCACAGAAGAGCCATCCTAAACTTCACAAGTATCTATTATGCACAAGCAAATGGTATTTGTCCAGGTTGCCTCTGTGAAGCAGTTGAGCTCCTTTTTCTGTATGTGAATGACCAGGCTCAATTTCAAAACCTGTGAGCAAAACCAGAGGTCAGGGACGTTGCCCTTCACACCTCAGGATCCTCAGGACCATAAGTCTTCCTTGCTGCTTTCCCCAGAGCTAGTATTCTCTTGGTAATTGTTTGGCCCTGGATGATACATCTTCTTGTCACACCTAGCATCACCAGCTCTGAAACTGGACAGCCTTTGGATATCCTGGGGCTATGCATTAGAAATCTTGATGTTTGTAGAAGGGTCTTAATGTCATCATTACTGTGCAGCAAAAAGGCTTTGTTACGTGCTCAGAGACAAATGTGTCAGGAGACAGAAAGTCAAGAGTAGATTTATTCAATCCGTGGGCTTTTAACAACGGAAAAAAAACATCAGCGAGATAAGGCAACAGAACTCAGTGGTGTATGTGAGAGTGCCTTGACTGCTCTAGCACCTCAGCCAGCTCCTGATACAGAGACTGGCATCTACCCGTATTAACTCCCTGTCTCTTGTCCTTGTTTTATTTCTTTTCTTCTCCCAGGCTCCACTTCATTTCCTGGATTCCTCCTCTCCTCCAGCATTCCTACCTCTTTTTGACCCCTTAACTAAGTCTTCATTCTCCGCTACCTCTCGTCTCTCTAACATATTCTCTGGCAGAAGACTCAATGATCTCCAGAGGTCCCTTCCAACCCCTACAACTCTGTGATTTACTATTCCCAAAATGTAAAAAATGGAGGATTCATAACTGAGTGCCTGAATATTCCTGCTAAGGAGCTGAACTCCAAGCTGTAGCTTGCAAATACCAGCACTTCTCTGACAGTAGCCCAGTAGAAGAGGCAGTTGTCCGTTGTATGAAGATAATGTTGTTTATAGCTCTTGCTAGCAAGCCAGAAGCTGACGCCGTTCCTTGGTACTAACTAACACGCCTTCTCTTTCTCGCTGCGGGGATTTGTGAGAGCAGAAGCAGACTCTTGAAAGATGCTGATGAACATGGTGGCTAGTAAAGGGCACCTTATGTTCCTCGCTTCTTTATATAGACTGCAGTTTTGTCCAACAGGCACTGTGTAACTTCTAAATGCCCAGGCAGGAAGAACTGGTTTGTAATTGAATGTAGATTCATACAAAGCTTTGTCATATCTTTTTATTTGTAAGGCATTGGACAAGCTATGCCATCTTTGTCATGTTTAAATTATACTTTTACAGTTGTCTGTAGTTGAGTCATAACCTTTTCAAAGCTGAACTGTTTGAACAGTACCTTATATAAAGCACCTCCTCATGCAAGTTGAGGTGCTTATTACAGATAATTACTTATGAATAAGCCTTTGTCCCAAAGAGCTTACAAGAGACCAAGCTCATTCCACACGGCCTGATGAAATAAATCAGATGGCATTCACGTTCAGTTGGTACTGACTTGACCTGAATTCAACCTGTCTGATATAAAGATGAAAATCTTTCCATATCATTATAAAACCCCTTCAACCATTCATCATTTCTAATTGCTAACTTCGTTATCCCCTAGCGAAGCAGCAAGCCAACTATTCATAATAGCTTTATAATAAGCTGCTTCATTCTCTACAACCCATAGTCTTTGTTTTCTCACCTTCTTTGCTTTTAAGTCCTGCTTTGGTCAGAAGAACAAGAAAAAGAGCAAAGCAAACATTTGTTCCCCGTTACTGGTCCCTGCACTTCAACTCAGAGGCCAGACTGGCCTCACAAAATTCCTGCAGCCTCAGCTAGTGCCCTGTATTGTCAGGGGCTGGAAGCCTTTCCTTTTCCCCCCTCTCTGCTTCTGTGCAGACATCAACAGTGGTGCCTCAGGCAGCCAGAGCAGCCCTTTGTCCTTGTTGTGTTTCCCAGGGTGTTTGTCTTCTGGCAACCAGAGTGTGGAGGTGACATTCCTTCAGATGGAGGCGGTTAGGAAGTGATGGAGGAACCTCTACCAGGAAAGGTTCCAAAGAATAATTGCAAAATGTGCATCATTCAGGATTTCTCAAAGTGAAAAAAAAAAAAAATGGTGAACTATGGCCAGGAAAACAAAACAAAAGCCAAAACCAGTGCATTGATATGAAAAGCTTCTTTGCAGCTTATAGTCCATGGGATCTCTGAAGTAAAGAAGCTGCAGGTCCCATAAGGAAGAAAGCCAAAGGGCTTCCCTGGAGAAAACTGAAAGGCTGTGTATATTCCCGGGAGTGTAACTCAACAGCTTCTTACCAAAGGGTTGTAAGATGGTCACATCCTGCTCCAGTATCTCATCTAAGAGGGTGAAAGCTGTTACCTGAGAAGTAAGCTTGGTCACCGTGCAGTTGCAGAGTGCAGAAATACACTCACACACCCCTGGGAGCTGGGCTTTGGCCCCAGACCTCCTTTGCTTGTTAGCACAAACATGATGTACCAGTCAGACAAGACAGTATTGATTTAATGGTTTAGAAACATAGAATATCTTAAGTTGGATGGGAGCTTTGGAGCTCAAAGCAGGTCTAGTTAGATCAGATTGCTTGGGGATTTATCCATTCCAGCCTTGAAAACCAACAGAGATGGAGATTTTGCAACCTCCCTGGGCAACTTGATCTTATGCTTGGCTGTAAGTAGCAGCAATCTCGCCTTTAAGCCTTAACCTGTTGTGGGGAAGGGAAAACATATTTTTATGCAGAAGCTTCAGTGCAAGCATCACAAGAGAATGCAAGCTGTGTTCTCTCCTGAATATGAGCAATAAGTTCTTACTTGTTCATGCTGATGTAAGGAACACAGATGTGTTTGTCCTCTTAGTATAGATTTTGTTGATAGATTTCCAGTCATAACCCATAAAGCGATTGAAAGCTTCCACCTGCTTTTGGTCTCATGGTGCACTTAGAACCTTACCAAGGTCTTGAAGCACCAAAGTCTTGAAGCCAGGATGCTTTAAGCTCAGAGGATTACTGCACCAGAGAAAACTCGAAGAAGATCATTAGGACAAAAAGTCTGTTAAAATGTCAGAGTGCATTGTATACTGCAGTCCTGAGCTCTGCTGGGGCCCCTTGGAATTTCTGTAATACAAAGCAATAAAAAAAGATCTGCAGTGGATTTTACCACTATGTTGCTGCATTTCCTCTGCTGTGAATGAAATGCATATTGTACTGCAGACTTCCTACTTCAGCCTTCAGTCAGATGTTTTTCTCTGCTCTAAACCTTTGGTAAAAGCAAAATGTTGCTTTTTGTCCTCCCTTTGCTCCCCAGAGAGTTAGGGTTTGGTAGATAGGTGTTATGGATCGTGCAGGTGGAGCAGTTGGATCCATAAATCTCAAGAAGTGTAGTAAGTGTTAGGAGTAACTTCTTATTTCTTATGAATAATTTATGTACATGATCAGATTTCAGAGGGTAGTATAGGTATGTGTATTATGACATTATGACAAGGCATCATTTGAGAAAGATGAATTAGATTTGAGCTGTTAATAACTCCTTTGTTTTTAAAAGGCCCTGAAAAATTACTAAAATCTAGCCAGGATCTTGAGGCCTTATAACTCTCCACTGGGCAGGTGTTAAAGAGCTTGGCAAATTTCACATTAAAATATGGTCCATGATTTTAGGAGAGCTGATTATACAGCTATTTCTTCAAGTCCTTTAGCACTGCAGCTTCTTTTGTTGACTGCTATGCAAGGTTTTAAAGAGGCACACAATGCTTAATATGGCCTTTGTCAGCAAGATCTGTTGAGGGCCCCTGTACTGTCTGTTGGTGTTGTAGAGAAGAACCTGGTTGTGTGAAACAACAGTCCATGATGATGTGGGACCAATGCAAAGTCAAACTTTTCCCTCTGTGCTTCATACCAATTCACGGTGAAAGTACAAATGGAAACTTAGGAGCCTGATGATGAAAAATGACTGAGCTGCAGGAAAGACCATAGGGGCTCAAAGGAGGAAAGTAAGGGGCTTTCTTTGCTGCTTTTCTTTGGAGCAAGTGAAAAGGTCCTCATGCAGATTTCTGTGCTGTTTGGAGGAGCCTGTGTTTATGCTGAAGGAGGAAAAGACTGAAAAAGATGCTCATTATGTTGTCAGAAGCTTCTTGCTTCATTTCAGTACTTGCAAGCTGCTAGCTCACTGGGAGATATGTATAGAAACTGCACTCTCTTCCTAGGGATTTGGTTGTCTTTTTTTTTTCTAATTTGAGAAAAATTTGAGTGCTTATTGAAGTGAGAAGATTGACAGTGTGTGCTGCTGTCGGGCCCAGTGGAGGCAGATGCTTATGAAAGCTTCCTCCTACAGCTTTGCAAGAACCCAAACCTTAATCGTCCTTTGCAGCTGCCCCGCCACTCTTGGCTCCTGCACTGCTTGTGTAATTATAAAGTGGTTGTCAGTGGTGGGGAAGCCTCTGAAGGTTGGGAGGGTCTGTCAGTTCAAAGGCACCCTGAAAGTTTAAAATGTCTATTCATAGCTTTCTTAATCTTCTCTCTTTTTCTCCTCCATCCCTTTATCATCATTCTCTTCTGACTGAATGTTACTTCCTTCACCTCATGTTCCCTCCTGAATCTCTCCCTCCCAGCCTGATGATTTACACCCATTAGACCTCACAAAAACATTTTTCTTGCCCCTTCAGATCAGTCTCTCATCCTCCATCTGAGCTTGGTCAAGGTTTGACGTCACTGGACTTGCCGTCTGGCTTTCCCCACGAGTCCGTCTTCCAAAGCTTTTGCATTTTATGACTTTCTCAGATTGCCTCAAATGCAACGGTGCTGGAAACTGCAGGAACCATTGTGAGCTGTTAAACTGAAATGAAAACTCATTGCTTTTGTGTGGCTGACCCAGTGGTCCACAAGAGACATGGCAAATCCCAGACCATTGCCCTGGAAAGTTTGGGTAAGGGTGTAAAACCACGTTACTGCAAATGAGCTTTTTGGAGCTAATTCTGCAAAACTTATGCTTCTTCATTTGCCTTTTTTTTTCATGTGTGAAAGCGCTCCCTAAATGAGCATGCTTCCTGCACAGTCATATCCCTGACCTTCAAGTAAACTGTTCCGAACTACAAGCAACAGACTTAATATGAGTCATTTATAAAGGCAAAAAATTTAGTCATCCCTATTATGTGCTGATCGTAACTTTGTCCGCTCGAGGCTGGTGATCTCAGTAGCCAGTGGAGTTTCTGAGATAATAGCAATCTATTTAATTGCTTTGAAATAAATCTTTTGGCCTGTCTAGCGATTTGAAGCCACACACTTAGTTATTTAGGATGTATTACTTCACCAAAGATTCTTACAGTCTGATCCTGCTCCATAATTTTGGCCTGAGAAGTGACAGTAAAGGTAAGGATTGTCAGCAGGGACCCTTAGTCTGTGTGCATTCCCAGGGAGGCCATGCTACTTGATATCATCAGGAATTAATTTGATTAGTCATGTAGACAGAAGCGTGAGGGAGTTTGTGCTGAGAGCAATGCTTGGGCAAGCTGATTGACTTCGGTGCGATTGCCTGTGATGGAAAGTTCAGTTTGACCTATTTTCTTAAATTTTCCTTAAAGCCAGATGACTCAGACCCTTCTGGAGCCAGGGCACTGTCTATGGCTCAGTCCTTGAGTGCCTGTGACAGGGAATGGAAAGTCGTAGACCTTTGGGATTTCATGATACCCATATCTGTCCCACACTGTAAAAGGGATAGAGTTTCAAGATACCCAAGTGATGGCAGATCTTGAAAGACTGATGTGTCTCAAGTGGACCACCCAAGATTTTCAGGCACGAGCTTTTTTTCTTTTATTCCCATCATGAGGCAGGTGCAGGTCTTGAGAAAATAGCAAGAAAACCCTAGTGCCATCCTGAAAGATGATGGCTGTGACCTGCTTTACAGAGCTTTATTTGCATGCATGAGTATCTAGAAAAGGCTGTTCCAAGTTGTCAGTTTGTCACATGCACAAAACTTGATCGGTTCCACAGATTTTTAAGTTTCTTCATTGCATGTCACAAATCCAGGGCTTCTGCTCTGTTTTCCTTGTTACTGTAAATCAAACATTTTATTTTTATTTTTTTTTCCCCTCCAAATTAAGGCTCTTGTCATGAAAGAGTTGTAAGGCAACTAGAATCCTGCTATTGCTGCCTTTGCTTTGCTTTTCAAACACGTAGGTTTACTTCAAGCCAACAAAACCATGAGTGCCTAGTTTCTACATTGTGGAATCACGCAGTGGTAGGGGTTGGAAGGGACCTCTGGAGATACCTCACCAAAGCAGCATCACCCAGAGTAAGTTGCCCAGGATCCAGGCGAGATTGGAATCTCTTCAGGAAAGGGGACTCCACAACCTCCCTGGGCATCCTGGCCAGGCTTTGCCACCCTCACAGGAAAGAAGTTTTTCCTCATGGTCACATGGAACCTCCTGGGTTCCAGTTGTGCCCACTGCCCCTTGTCCTGTCACTGGGCACTGCTGAAGAGAGTCTGGCCCCATCCTCTTGCCCAGCGGGGACCCTTTAGCTCTTGCTCAGCATTGCTCAGCTCCCCTCTCAGGCTGCTCTTCTCCAGCTAAACAGCCCCAGGTTCTCAGCCTTTCCTCAGCACAGAGATGCTCCAGCCCCTCAGCATCCTCATAGCTCTGAGCTGGAGTCCCTCCAGCAGTCCAGTCCAGTATCCATAGGAAGTGGTATAGAACTAACCCATGATGTGGGAGTAGTTCTGCCTGTTTGCCACCCTGAGATAGCCAGTACTTGACTTTATTTACTCTAAAGGTTTGGACTGCTCCTCTGGATCTTCTCCCTCCCTTTTTCATGTCTAGGAGCATATTCTGACAAGAATAAGTCATGCTCAGTTTCCCCCCAGGGCCTTGCTAGACACACGGGCACACACACAGGCACACTCTGCCTTCTCCCCTCCCTGAGCTTTTTTTAGCGTGCTGTGGGGGTACATAACCTTGTGAGGAATTATAGATGCAGCCAGATACCTGAGTGTGGGTTTGGGTTTCTGGGGTTTTTAAAATCATTTTTCAGCACCTATACACAAGACAGCTCTGGTTGTGATGGGAGGAAAGCGGAAGGCATAGAGCTGTTTCTTTATGGGCAGAAGGAAAAAGGTATTTTGGGGGGAATGGTGGTGAAATCTATTGTGTACTGGACTTTATTCTCTGACTGTCAAGCAGGGAGTAACTAGCAAGAAAGCTGCTGCATGTTGTGAGTCTTCAAGTCACCAGTGCTCTTGTGCTTTGGTACATGTTAAGATGTGCAGCCACGTGAATTGTTAAATTGGCTAGGCAGAAGTTAATTTAGATTCCTCCTCGGTTTCAGTCTTGTCATTGCACTGAGGATTTTGGAACTGGTTTTTGTTAACTTCACAATTGCAGCTGTATCTAAACTGAGGGTGCAGGGGTGCTACTGAGTCCCAGTTTGTGCCTCTGCTCTATGCTGTGTCTATTGTCAAGGCAAGGATGGTGTAGGCTTCCATTCCTCTGGAAAGCCAGTTAGGCAGGATCTGCAAAGCACTCCAAACAGACCATTAAAGCCCCAGGGCAGGCCACATCTGAATAAGATACAAAACATTGGAGTGGATTTCCTAAGGTGGGAGCTATTGACCTCATCAGGACTGTAGTGACTGTAGTAGGACAGTGGCTCTGGTGCTAGGACTTGCAGTGACTTGTAGATGAGGTGCTGAAGGACATGGGTTTGTGGTGGGATTGGCAGTGTTGGGTTGATAGGTGGGCTCAATAATCATAAAGATCTTTGCCCACCGAAACAGTTGTGTGATTTTACTGGAGCTAGAACTTCACCTATAATTTCAGCATAAAGATTGTCTCTTCCTTTGAGAGTCACCTAGTGCTAAGAGTTGCTTGCTCAGCTGTTTTACAAATCCAGGCTCCACAGCAGTTCGTTGCTGGTGTTTACCCTTAGCTTCATCAGGCCTCTGTACATGAATTACACATCTATGTATTTGGGCATTCAAATGGCAACTCAGCAACTCTCTGTCTGTCCTGCTGGTTAGGATGACATCTTCCTTGCTATCCTTAGAAGTCCTTTACCGTCAGCAGTTCTTCACACTTGCAGCAAACAGGTGTTTCTAAGCTTATGTGGTTTTTGTGTGTAACCTTTTCTGTGCGTTTTTCTCACACCATATGGTATCACACTGAAATAGAGTAGGGCCTCTCCTGGATAAGGAGAGAATTCCATAATGGCAAAGCATGTGCATAGGATGTGGAAAAACCCTGCAAGTAGAGCAAGAATGATCCATGTAAATGCTTCAGCAGCATTGCTGAATGTAGGGAGACCAGGAAAGGGCATTTTCTTCCCTTTCCTCTCCCTTCAGTTTGCTTTTGTTTGTGCGTCACTCATCACCTGGCTCTCTTGGGCTCCTGACTGCGAGAAGTAGCTGGGATTGTTGCTTAAGAATGTGTTTATAGCTGCAGAACTAAAAAGGTCATATTCTATTTTGGCCTGCAGGAGTCTCAGGCTGATTCTCCCTCCTCCTTGCCCTCCCAGTTTTGCTGATGTGCCGAGCAGTAAGCAGAAATCCACAGAAATACTGTCAACACCCTGGAGCCCCTGCCATGGACCTGAGTCCTGCTGCACTAACTGCCTGGCAAAGGGAAAATACTCAGGGATCCAGGTTTGAGTTGTGGCTTGTGAGGAAAAGGATTCTTCACCTGGAAATGAGCTCCCCTGCCAACCGTCAGCTGTCCAGAGGTAGCTTTGGAGGGGATTTCTTGGCAGTGAGTAGAAGATGCTACCAAAGAGGGTACTGAATAAGAGGGGCTGATGGCTCTGTTGTAGTCAGTGGATCAAACTGTACATATTTTCCTCTTCGCTCGAAGTTGATCAGTTTGTGTCAGTATGTGCAACACAGCATCAATGTATGCATTAATCACTGGAGCAGTTGGTAATTAGTTAATTTATCTTTTATCTCTTTTTTTTTTTTATTCTCACTGGGATTCGTAGTACAGTGGGCAGAGGAAATAGGAAGGCAAGGAAAATATTTAGGAAAAAAATTGCCAAGTACAAGAGCATCCCTGCAAAAACATCACTGCCTAAATAGACTGTAAAACAAATGAATCATGGTGTTTTGGTTGGAGAGACTAAACTGCTGAGAATAAGTGATGCTGCCTTGCATCACTTGCATTCGTCAAGCATTTTCACCTGGTCAGTGCCATTCAGTTAGTCACAGGTTCCTCAGGGAAATGCTGCAACTCTTCACGACAACCTTTGTATTGAAGAAATGTGGCTGAGAGGCTTCTGTGCCACTTTTGATGCCCACCTCTTTGTGCTGGAAGCAGGAGAGAACTGGCATAGAAACCACCACGTTGATCAGAGGGCCTTAGGGCAGACTTAGCAGTGTCCTGACTGGCATTGGGCATTTGCACAGAGCCACAGCTTGGAGAGAGAAGTGAGAGGAAATCTTTTGGTGGGGGGGAGGATGCAGCCAAAACCTTCCTGGCTTTTGGCTGCTTGGTTCCAGCATCACTTTTTGTTTTCATGGAGATTGTTTGAGGGCACAGTGTCCCAAAAAAGGCTCTCAGACAGGTGATCTGTGGCAGGGGTGACATGATCCAAGGAAAAAAATGGAAAGGTGGAGTGGAACCTCAAATATTTTGATGAAGCTATGAAACCGTATCTCAGTAGTCGTTTACTGGAGGGAGTTAATTTCTTCTTCATGGACAACAGAAATGGCTCTCTCCTTAATGGCAAAGGCTGCAGGGAGTGGGAGCTGAATGTACAAATGGTTTCCCAAGTAGTGAATGTGGGACAGAAATAGGATGCAAGTTTCTTGATTCATTGACAAATAACCAACTGTCTGACAACCTCTTCATTGATTTCCTTATCCACTGTGCAAATAAAAATGATGCCAAGGTTTGTAGCAGTGTATTGAGGCAGTGAAAGAGTTATGAAGCTGCTTTTTTGTTTTGGTTTGGGGTTTTTTTCCCCCTTATCTTTAAAAACAAAGAAAAGCAAGTCATTTTCTGCAGGAATACTGTAGTACATTCATTTTACATTATTTGTCCTGGAACTGATTAGCAACGGCAGCTTTCACCATAATTACACAGATCATAATTAAACATATTTTTGTTTTATGAGCTGTGGCAAATTCAGATTGTCTATAAGGTAGCTGTTAGGAACGAAGGCAATTTGCATGTTATAGTGAAGTGCATGTTACAAGAGACATACTAGCAGATGGCTTCGGGGCTAGTTTGCATTCCAAATCCATAGCACCTGCCAGCAAAAATGCATTGGGCTTTCTCCATGATAATTTGAGGTTCTTATCCACATGGAATCAGTATCACCCACTGGACCAGTTACTTAATACCCAAATGTCCCCAAACATGTCAGAGCAGCTGGGCTTCTGCAGCCTCCTGGGATTTGTTGCAAAAACTCTGTCCATTCCCAGGATGTTCAGAGTACATGTGAAGCTGAGTGGAGTCACTGAAGAGCTGTCAGCTGGACCTGTAGGAATAGTTGTACAGATAATCTTCTAGTGCCTGCCTGAGAAAGGGGTTGCTCCTCTCCCTGTCTCAAAGTTGTTTGGGGTTGGGAGATAATAATAGAGCCACTAAAAATGCAGAGGCTTGGATACCAAGTCTGTTTTCAGATCTGAGTTGAATTTCACAGTTTGAGAATAAAAAGAGTTGGAAGAGGAGGGATAAGCACTGTTGAATCAAAATCCAATGAAACAAAAGAGCTTTAAGTTTGGAATGAGCGAACTGTTCGGACTAAGCCTGATGGAAGATGTTTTTCCTGTTTCCCCTCTGTTTTGCTGTAAACAGTAGATCTCTAGATCTGAACAGTCTGTGTAAGTGTTCCCTCTGTCAGACAAACACGTTCAGAACACCTTGAAATATGATTCCATAAAATTTGTCTGAAAACCGGAAAAATCAGCATCACTGCTCTTTAGCCAAGGAGCTGATATAACAAGGTGTTGTAAGTAGTTTGTCCAAGGTCACAGAGGAAGCCTGCAAAAGACTGATGACCTGACCCAGTTTTTCATGTCTGAAGTCCTACCCGGTTCCTGAACTACAAGACCGTCTGCCTTACAAGACCAGCTCTGCTTGCGTTCAGCTCTGCTGCATATATCACTCCAGTTTCCCTTCCTAGAACAGGTGAGGCACAACACTCCAGTACCGCCCGGAGACAACAGATACAGTGTTCCAGTTTTGAGTTCATCCTGCATTTCATTAACACTCATATTTCCCAAATTCAAAGCTCACATTTGAATGTGCTTCCCTTTCGTGACCTATTTCTATAATGCAGCAGTGCCCAGTGCCAGCCAGCTGTGAACTCTAAGCAAGTTCAGAAGGTGAATTATGGTCATGTCTTCTGCTTACCTAATTTTTTTCTGAATCACACCAGAACTAAAGGTGTTCTCAAAGGCAATGAATAAGTTAGAGGGAAATCCTCTGCGAGTGTCTGAACTGCTGTGTGACTGCTGGGGGATCAAACTCTCCTCAGCTTTCGCTTTCCAAACGTGTAATGAAGCAAATGGTGTCTCAGGATCAGGTGTTCGAAGGGGCAGCTTTTCAGTGCATTAACTCGTACCTACATGATGCACACACTTGGGGAACTCACCTGTTTGTTCCTGAATAATTATGCGTTCCCTGTTCTACCACTTATATGAAACAGGTGAGAATTCAGGTGAGCAACACATGCAAAATCAAGTCCTTTGGGGCAATACTTAACCTGAGGTGACCGACTCCGTTCAACATAAACCTACACACGTAGCCCAATGTGGAGGATGCTTTACCGTGGCTTGGTGACCAGCATGGCTCTGCCGAGAGCATGCTTCATCAGCCTGGGTTTCCCTGAGATCCGACAGCACCTAGTCTGATTTGTGAGTGCCACTGAGAAAAGTAAAGCCTTGCGATTTTTGCCATATGTGACAGCTCAAGGTTTCAACTCCCCAGAGCACCAGGTGAGAAGTCAGACCTGCATCAGAATGACGCAGAACAAGTAGGTCAGCGGTTTCGTTGCGTGCATCTTCTGTGTGCGTGTGTGTGTTTGAGAAAATGGAAAACCATGGCACTGAATCTTTAAGTTTCTATACTGTCTTTCTTGAGGCAAAAGTCTTTCTGTTTCATGTGCAGTTGAAGAGAAACAGGGCTGGTTTGGCCTCTCGCTGCAGCAAAACATGTGGCAACAATATGTGGAAATGGTAAAGAATTGCAGAATGAGTGGATTTCTTCTAGCAGCAAGCAAGGGCTTTGGCTAAAAATAAGGAGAATGGTGTTATTCTTTGCCATGTTTTGTCTGCCCCAATTGCACTCTCTCTGCTTAATGCCTGCCAAACTGATAGCTCGCTGAAGATTTAAAGGAACAACACTCAGATTCCTATAATAGCCACCAGAATAGCTGAGGTTGTCATCTCTTCTTCAGGCTTTCCTTCCCGAAGCCTGTGAAAAGCAAGAATCCTCCCCCTTGCTCCCCCATTTCTCTGTGTCACAGGCACTGTCCTGAGCTGCTGCTTTGGCAGGTTGGGCAGCTTGGGCTGTTAACTGTGCCCTGAAAACAGACGGTACATTTTGGGGGCAGCTGGGCAGCAAGGGATTGACAGAGCGTCTGGACAGAGATTATAATCCCCTTTCAGGCTGGGGGAGCTTTGGAAGCAAACTGCCCAGGCTGCAGGCACCCGGGGAGGACAGAGCTGCTCGCTGGAGGGCAGGAAGCAAAGGAGACAAAGAAGGGGGCATTCATCGCCCAGATAAGCAGTTAAAATGAATTCAGACTGTCTGTGCCTCTCTGCTCGGACTGTCTCTGGTCAGCCTTTGCCTAGTCCCACTGCAGGGGGGTTTGGGCTGAAGTCATTAGGCGGTGCCAGCCACCGTCAATGGCTGGTCTTGTGAGCCCAGCACAGGCCAGGACAGGCACCTCCTTGTCTGCTAAAAGAAGCAAACAAGGAGAAGAATCAAAAGTGAAGAGCAAGAGCGTTTTGCAGTAGGGGAGTCAGTTTTCCTATACCCCACAGAGCCAAAGCCGCCTGTGGAGGCTGGGGGGAGGCAGTCCCCTGGCAGCCCATCCTTTCTTAGCATGTAAAATCTTCATGATGGCAGGACAGGCTGCCAGGCAGCCTGTGTGCGAAGATGAGGTTGCCAGGTGGGAGAATCACAAAGGGTCCTGCCTGGGAACCGCGACACCTGTGCCCGCCATCGTCCCAGAGGGCTCTCTGGGCCGCCATCACCCCAGAGGGCTCTCTCTCCGGGCCGCTGTGGGGCTCCTGTGGGTTTGGGGGTTTGCCAGAACAGAGAGAGGCCTTGGAGAAGAGAAAGGGGCTGGAGAGGAAGGCGAAGGGAGGCTCTGCTCTCCGGGGATGCGTGCAGCTGCCAAGGTAGCCAAAATGAGCGGGATTTGCTTTGCCGCCAAATGCGCCCGTCGCCCGTGGCTGAGGGTGAGGTTGGCGGCGGGCAGGGCCGGAGCGGGGACGTCCTGAGTGTCCTCTGGCCAAGCCCAAGAGGGTCTGTTAAGGAGCAGGGTCATGGAGGGCAGTGAGGCTCAGTCAGTGCTTCTGCCTTGCTCAGCCTCCCGCCTCCCCCCAGCCCTCCCCTTCGTCCCCGTTGTGTGTGTGGCAGCTGAGGAGCGAGGCGGGAGGGAGCGGATGGCGGACTGCGCGCACACCAGGCAGCCGGGGCTGCTCGCTTCTTCTCCTCCCGGCTGCGGGCAGGGCTCAGTGTCAGGCATGAGTGGAGAGAAACCTCCAAAGAAAGCTTTCTATCTAGTGAGGATGAAGCCACTGAAGGAGCCCATCACCACCACCACAAACAACAACAATGTCTCTTTTGTGATACACTGTCACATAGGAAAGGAGATCAAACACATTTGCAGCAACTGCAGTCGCGGGGAGGAAGCCCGTGACGGTGAGTGCTGAGGTGCTGTGGGTGTAGGAGAAGGCAGGGGAGCCTGTTTGCATGGCGGGGGGGGTTGGGGTTGTACGTATGTCTGTGAGCTCCCGTCGGAGCCCGGGATGCTCAGCTTGTCCCTCCACAGATCCCAGGGAAAGAGGGAAGGGAGCGCGGGAGGAATGCGCTGGGCATGGATTCAGCCTGTCGATCAGAGAGATGCCAAGAGGGACAGGTCCCCTCCTTTGCCATGGAAGCTTTGTGCTGATAGTTACGGCATCGACTCTTTTTTTGCCTTTCCTTATTCCTCCACACCCCCACCCCCCCCAGTTGCTATAGAAATTGCTGTGGTTATCAATTGTGTTTCGTTCCCATTCCTGTGAATTTTAGATCGGGGTTTTCTGCCTCGATACATCAACTTTTTCCTTGTCGTGCTGCGGTAGAGTTTGCTTGAGTCAACTCAGTATCTGGAAGGACTGGTTTACCTGGAATCCAGCTAGTGTGATTTTCACCCTGCTGTCAAATGCATGGGGGAAATCATCTTTTTATTGGAATTAATATAGTGCTCTTCACCAGTCAACTCTTCTCATCCCTTCCCCCTCTCCTTTTGGGACTGAGCAAAACCTCCGGAGGGTATTCCGAGAGTGACGGTGCAATCGATCACAGGTGTTCCTCCAGGTAAGTACATGCTTTTTATGTTGCTGGGAATGCAAATATTTGAAAGCAACAATGACAAATTATTTGGATTTTGTCCAAGTCAGGAATTAGGAGAAGCTGAGAACCAAAAGGTGCATAAAATCATACAGGCAAAAAAAACCCACCCCAGTCTCACAGATGTTACCCCACGTTGTTGTTCAATGTTATGTTACTTCATTTTGCTGTGTGCTTTTACGTGATACTTAGGACTGAAGGTACTCGTTTTAGGACTCCTCACTAACTGATGTGGTAGAGAGATCTCCTTTTCTGAACATCAGGGAAAAGCTTTTTTTTTTGTGGTAAATGTGATTATTAATATAAAAGTGTTACCATTTTCTGAGCTGAGCTTCTCAGTAGTTGTTACCACTTCATTTTCAGCTTTTATCGCCGAGTCTGATGATATTGTTACTATTAGTAGTATTATTACTGTTATTAACCAAGGGTGTTTTCATTTTCTCTGTGCAAGGGAAGGAAATATTGTTTGGGTTCTGATGGTCCTTTGTCAACTACAGGTCTGCAGTTTAATGAAGTCACTGTGGTTTTGCTAATGTCTCTTCAGAATTAGCATCCTGCTACTGTGATTATAGTTTCCTTTGATTAAAATACAGCTAAAGCTGAATGGAATTGTTTTCTGGGAAAGGGGAAGGTAGCCTGGGAAGCCTGGAAACCCACAGTGGGTTAAGCACTCTTACTGCTTATGCCACTACAGCAGAGGGAAGAATCTGATGAGCGCTATGCAAAATGTTGAGCGTTTGCTTTCCTCTTATGTGGTACTGGTGAGAGCAAACCCCACGGCTGCTGAACGAAGGACTAAGTGCAGCAGCACTAGGTACTTTACACTCTTAGTGTGGTTTATTTAGCCTTAAAAGCAAATGAAGCCATTTGGTAAAAAATGCTTTCCTAGATTAATTGAATTGACCTGAAACTCAATTGCACAATTGCATCAACATCTTTTGCTGGTTTTTGGTTTTGTTGTTTTGGTTTTTTTTATTTTATTTGTATTTTTCAACATTGTACTGAGAATCTTAGCACAGTCAAAAACCCCATTGCTTTCCTCCCTTTTAATGCACACCTGTGTATGCATGGATGCTTATGAACTCCAGCTACTTGTACCTCGTCACAGACTAATAGGTATGCATTTAAAGACTTTATTTCCATTTTTTGTGTTTGATTATTTAGCTTCAAACCATTAGATACTCCAAGGGGAGGGTCTTCCTCTTGACAGGAGATCATCTAGTAACCCTAGAGAGGCAAAGAATAGACAGAGAGGCTTCCAGCCTGCAGGCTTCCAGAGCATCTCATCGGTCTGTTTTTATCCCCTCCTTCTGTGTGCTAGAATTTCATTCCACCTCATGCAAGTAACTTTTAAGGTTATCATTTTAAAAGTGTGTAATACTAGCACAGCCTAAATCCTCTCTTTCCCACCAGCACGCAGAGCTATTGAGTTTCTCTCAGAAAGTGAAGGAACAGTAGATCCAGCTATGCTGGCTGAGCACGTTCACTGGCGTGACTCTGACATATTTTTCAGGAGTGAAAAATACCATTTTTTCCCTGGTTAATGCCTGTTCTTTGGTGTTTGGAGGATAAGGATGATACAATGAACTGGAATTATGATGTGATCATAGTATTAGTAGGACAGATCCCGTAAAAACCTGGGACCAGCCCACATATGAAAAAACCTGTGGGGATCTCGAGATGTCTGTGCATCCTCACAGTTGCACAGCCTAAAGAGCACCCAGAAAGGGGATTACTTAGTACTTTTTATAAGGGAAACCCACATAACTTTGCAATATGGACACATCCACCCTCTTATTCAAACCTATATCTAGTTTACATATGGTCTTGAAGACCTGAAACTGCATTAGTGAACCCAAAAGTACTTTCTGGGTGCTGTGACGCAAGCAACTGTTATATTTGTTGGAACGGTGTACAAAAATGAGGATTCAGTCCTTCTAACATAGGCAAGCCAGTGATTTAATGCTGAAATGCACTCTAAATCCACTTGTGAATCCTGGATTTTAGTCTTCATCTTACTCTGCATTCTCACTGTATTGCCACACTGGTAGAACTGGAGAAGGAAATTTCATGCTGAAACAGAGAGAAATCCTTCAAAGACCGGTAACTAATCTAGGAAAAGCCATGGCTAGGAGAAAAGCAGAAGAGAGAGCTGTGAAATTGAAGGAAAAGATGGAGGCAGCTGCTCAGTCGTATGACACCTTGGAAGGGAGGTCATGTAATTCAGAGAGAAGTTGGTGAAGGAATTTGGACATGCAGATGGGCTCACTGAAGTAAGGATAACAGGAGTTGATGTGGCTGCAGTGCTTTGTTGAGGTAAAAAAAAAAAAAAGAAAAAGAGGTGAGAAGCTGAAGTAGAAGCAGGAGGTTACAGTAATGCAGATGGGGAGTGGGAGATGCTTTAGCTGTTGGCTGAAAGGAGTGGATGTATTTAATGCCAATTTAGTTGGAAAATCAAATAGAAAAAAAAAAGGGATGTATAAAGCACCAATAATGAGAGTTCTGGGTGACAATAACAGAAGTGTTGTTGGAAATGGAGAAATAGTGAAAGCGTAGGTGAGAAGATGTGTGTGGTTTCATCCTCTGAAGTCTGTGTGGCCACAGGACATTCAGGACAGGATGCCAGAGAGACAATCACATGTAGTAGACTGAACCAAGAGGGAGAGGTCAAGTGTAGAAAGATTTGTGTCAGCTCCAGGAATAAAAGAGCAATCAGGGCTGAGCTCTGAATGCTGCCAGAAGAGGGCTGGGAGGGAAATGTTGGGAGAAGCAGGATGGTGAAGAGCTGCAAAAATCCCAAGACAGGGAAGAGGTGAGGAGACAGCACAAGGGGAGGTAATTTGAAAGTGGCAGAAGCATGAAGGGGAATGGAAATACTTTCTGAACATAGATGTGGGAAAGTGACTGATAGGCTTGTAGAGCAGAAGAAGCAGGAACTACAAGAGATTGAGCTGCACTGGGAGTGTGATGCTAAACATCTCCTGGTATGTGCACAGCACTTCTCAATGTACTGATTTCGATGGCCTCTGGGAGGGTTGTGACCATGCTGGGTGATAGCAGATGACAAGACTGATGGGCAAGGGAACAGTAGTTAGAGGAACAAATACAGGGAGAAGAGATTTGGCTGGGTATTATTCAAGGTGTTCATACACTGAACACTGACTGCACATCTCCCTCTCCTGCAGAAGTTTGACCCTGGACCTGGAACATGGTTTAGATGCATCTCTACTTTAGTGTGGCTGGAAAGAATGGTAGAGGTTTCAAAGGTACCCAGAAGTGACATGACAGAAAGAGTGAGTGGAGTGATTGAAGTGGGACATTTGATTTTTTTATGTAGAGGGTCTGACAGAAAAACTGAAGTGGAAAGGGGTTACAGTGCTTTGGAAGAGAGAACTGCACAGAGAAAAGCTTTTTTTTCTCAGTGACAGATAAGGTTTCTCAGCTCAGTTCCCACCTCTGCAGAGGATCTCTGAGTGACTTTGAACATGTCTGTCCTTGTATCGCTCCGTACTTAAGTTCCTTGTCTTTAAACTGGAGATAGTGGGATTTCCTTTGACCTGCATGCTGGTCTGTAAATAGATGGCGAGTCCTTCAGGGTGGGGGGAATGGGCTGTCTCTTACCATTTGCATCCCTAGTGCCAAGGACTGTGGGGCTTCAGGGTTTTGGGGTCTCTAGGTACAAGTGCAGTGTCAATATAAATAATATTAAGAGTGAACATCCCCAAAAGGCTTCATTCCAAGCTCAAACCCAGTCTGTTTATTGTATGCTGCTATACTTCAGGGTTTTGCTGTTTAAGCAGAAATCGTTATCTTATATATGTATGAAAATCAGTGTGGACTGAGATGCTGTTGCTGTAGGAATTCCAACACTTGCTTTTCTGCTGCTGTTCTTCTTCGAGAGTTTCCAGATAAATATCTTTTCTAAATGGAAAGGGGGATCTGGGG
>JANHFX010022198.1:0-86395 GCA_027560015.1 Chloroceryle amazona
TGTTAATTAGAAGTACTGAACTGAAAAGTAAAATCACTGAACAGGATTAGTCCTGTTTTCACCCAAACCAGGACAGTAGTAAATATGAACTTACTAAACAAGGTAATTTTAAAATTAATACAAGACGATGTTGGAGATATAATCTTTAATAGAATAAAAAGAGATTAAATATTTTGCTGAGAATCTGAAAGTGCTCTAGGGACAATTTCTTTCTTTATACTGAACATACACAAAATAGTTGACAGAATGTAATAGAGTTATTTTACATTTTGTAAACAACACATCATATCCTGTGTCATTTGAGAAAAAACACAATGTAAAGTAATGCTGTAAATAATGCATGATATTATTCAGATCCACTGTGACAATGTAGATGCTATGAAAAGGAACAAGAAAAATTACATTTTGAATCCCTATTAATCTGCCTGGTTTTGAAATTTATAATATTTAAAGCAATATAAAGCCATTTTCTCATTCTCTGAGCTTGCCTCAATAATTTTTATAGCTTTGAAAATTTGGGTTTGATTTTTCAGATTTACACTTCTACTGTTTCAGTTTGTTCGCTGAATCTGAAGCTACTTGTGTAATATTACAAAAGTGCTTGCTTTCTTAAAAACAAAATGCAACAACAAAAAAACCCACCTATCTGGGTCTGGGATTGTCTCTTTAGGTGCTTCTCTCTTGAATGTCCAGTGAGATTGTGAAAAATTCCTTGCTACAGTAGTAGGACTTTTTATAATTAAGGTAATTTTATTCATAACTACAATTGAAAGATTCTGTTTAATACATCTAAATTTTTTGGTTAAAGATCAGGTTTAAAATAACTATCTGGTTTAAGATCCCTCTGAGATAAAAAGACTGGCAGAAATTCTTAATCTTTGCAAATAATTCTCCAACACAATCAAGTTTATTTGTACCAAAGCAGAGACATTCATCAGATCTAAACAGTGTTATTCCATTGTCAGTTTATAAACGTTGAGATTCTGGTTGTCTATTAAGAATATACTTGGAAGTTTGTGGCTCATACTCCCTTTTGTCTCTTATGCATATACTTACACATATGGGTATGGTCTCATTTACAATACAAGGGGGTTTTTTTAATACTTTGATGTGGTGTACATAGATATCTGAGGTGATATAAACATTTTTTCATTAAATTTTGTGTCTATTCTTTACCATATACACCTGAACGTCTGTGTGTATGTGCACACACATTACGTATATCTTTTCTCACAAGGAATTAGATAATATATTGTTATTTTGAAGTTGTGATTTATAATCAGTCAAAGCTAGTATTCTAATAGTCTCTGTTAAACTATTAACATCGTATCATTACATCATTAGCTGTTCTATTTTTAACAGCAGATATCTGAGTAACTTGAATATTTTTTCATTTCCTTTCCTTTATTCTTCCCTGAGTTAATAAAATACTTTGCATGCAATCTTGTAAATTAACAAAAAAATCTAGCTATAGAATAATTGCACACGTATCTTTTCAGAGTTTACCAAGACTTTAATAATAAATTCAAGTGATCCATATAACATTTCACAAGAATGTGTGTCCAGAATTTCATTCTTACACCTAAAATTATTTTATGTGCCCTCTTTTGTTTTTTTTTCATGCTTTTTAACACCAAATTTTTTTCTGTCTGCTGATTGACAGAAAACCTCTGATCAATTTTGTATGTAAGTAGTCATTATTTTTATTCTGTTATGTATATTATACAGCTGAATTTAAACAATGGTCAAGAATAGTACCACGTGATAATGATGTCTGCTCATCCTTAGTCTTGACTTTACTTTCAGAGACAAAGAAGAAATAGATGTTTGGATTCCTGGAATTGATTTGTTTAACTGGAAAATTGGAAAAGTACCTTAGAGTTCATATTTTTGTTGCATATAAAACAGATTTAAAATCTCTTCATAAAATGCCAAATGATCCTAAACCTTTTCTGGTTTCTATGGCAACCTGACTGTGGTATAGGAGTAGGCTAGAGATCCTCTGAAGCTGTCTATGATTTTATTAAATATTTTGTTTTAATCACAGAGGACGATACTGACTTTTACGAGATGATCTCTTGAACCATTTTTTTAGTCTGATTTTAAATATGCTCTTTGTAGCATCTTGGCTATTTCAGTATCAAACATCAAGGAAGAAAAAATACACAATTAATCAGGGTCAGCTCATGATACATTATGCAGCTGTTTTTAACAGAAAATCAGTTGCACAGACACTACTAGTTGTGCATTTCTTCACATTAGTAAAATGCTTGTTTAAAAGATACCACAAGCTTTAATTAAATTTTGTGAGGAACACGTTCTGATTCTTCAAGGAGAGCAATTACCTGCAGACAAATTTGGCAATAACAATAGTTATTTGACTTGTTTTAGTATGGCTTTGCTGTAAAGCATTTTTGTTTTTCTTGGGTTTGTTTGGTTTGGTTTTGTTTGGATTTTTTTGGTTGGTTTTGTTTGCTTATCCTGCTTTTATAAACATTTTGCCTCAGCTGAAGAGATTAATATTACCGTGAAACAGTCAATCTGCAGTCTGTATGAAAAGGCAATGAAAAAAAGAGATCCTGGGAAGCCACATAGTTGCCATCCCTCATTGTTTTTATCAGAAGCATAGTTTGAAGACTCAGGACAGGTGAATAACAGCACAGCACCATGTCAGCTAAACATATGTTCTTTAAATTAAACGTTGAAAAATGGAAAAAAAGAGTGAACGTGATGGATAGTTCCATTGGAATTTACTGGCACTTCCACTCATTTTAAATTGAGCTCCAACAGTAAATCATCCCTGATACATTTTTCCCCCCACTCTGTCAGTGCAGAACTTAACAGACTGAGAATTGTTTGTATTTCTTTCCATCTATCAGTGCATTTTTGAGACATAACAGTAATACTAATAATATACCCTAACTTAAATGCAGAGAGATAGTCAGATCCACAGTAGGTCAAATATGAGAAAACTTTATTGCATTTATAGCTCAGTGTTCGCAGGACACAAGTCCTGCAAAGTAGTTATTTTTCCCAAGTTGTAAGAACCTTAAAAGCCTATCTCCTCTACCACAAATACAAGAGTATTGCTTTGTTTTGCTTGTCTCTCCCAAATTGACCTTCATTTTTGCTAGATTGGCTTGGGTTAATCTATATTCACACTAGATCATTACAAACTGGACCTCATTTCAGTAAAATGAAAATAAAATGCTCAGAAAATGCTGAAGATTTCTATTACCAGTTCAGCAGGTCTGGTTCTGATAAAGAGCATTGCTATTACAGAAGGTAGATTAAAGGCTTAGGACTAAAGAGATAGCCATAATACTTGTACATATCCTAGCTAATTAAAATGAACCAAAGTTTGCTGTTAGGAATTTCACATGAAAAACAGGATTATAATGGAATATACGGGGTACTCTAATCTGAAAATGTTGTAAACAAGACTTTTTTTTAAAAAAATATATTGTTATTATGTGTTTTTTCATGACCCATATTCATCACACTAAACAGGATTGGGAATATTAACATAAATTTTCATGTGGCTTCAAACATACCAAGTACATATATACATTGATCTATAGAGCCAAGTTTACCACAGCCTAGAACACTTAGTGATGATAAAACTTGGAAAAAGAGGAGATAAGGAAAGAAGAATTAAAAGAAATACTCCAAGAGCTAGTAATGGAAATGGACACAGATGTGTCAGATTGTTCAAGGACGAAATTGGATTTGTAGAACTGGGGATACATATTTTGAAGAGTAACATTTTTGTTTATTTCTTTAATAATCCAGTCACTCTGGAGCAATCTGTCTCTCAGGACTTTGTTTTCTGTCTCTGCTGACACGAAAAATAATGCCAAATGTTTAAACTGCATGAACACTGCATGGGGAATGCCATTTGTAGGATATTCAGCGTAGTAGGGAAAGGTGAATTTTGGAAACATTTTAGGTGAATCTTGGGTTACTGAAGTCAGTGGCAGAGCTTCCAGGGGTTTCACTTCAAGTACTATTTCACCTTTGACTTTTCTACATCCTTCACAAAAAAAAAAAATCATTATAATATTTTTTTTCCTCTTAAAATAACCAGCAGTAAACCTAGGTTCCTTCCTGTGTTTTCTTGAAAGGCAGAATGGAAAATTCAGTTATACTTCAAAAGTTTTGGGGTTTTTTTCCCTGGGGAAGGAGAAAGAAGGGATAAATGTTTTCCAGCAGCAGTGAGAAGAAATGAATGTCCAAGCCTCAAAACAGTAAATAAAATAGGTAGGTGTGTGTGTGGTGTTTGTTGGTTTGGGCTTTGTTTTTTTGTGTTGTGGTGTGACAGTTTGTTGGGTTTTTTTGAATTGTCTTCTTTTAAGGATATATTTTCAACAGGGTCAGAGAAGAGAAGCAAGATAGAACTTCATTCACAGATTAAAAACTGCAATAAAAATCATAGACTTTTAGGATGGAATTTTAAGCATGAAACAGTTAAGAATTCAATTCTGTGGTTATGCTGAAATTCATGGAAAGAACTTTCTTTAATTGTCTGAAATGATGACATAGGAGTTGATGAAACACAGTATTTTTTCCTCCAGATACGAATGTAGCTCATTTCTGCCAATTTGGCTTTTGTTCAGTCTGTATTGCAAAATAACTTAGTCATTTTAAAAAACACTGAAGTGCTCGTTAAATTAATCTAAACCATCTAAATGTTGTTCTGTTGGACTGAGGTTCTAATCATGTAAGCACTATCTTTGAGGAGCAGGCAGTGTAGTCTTTTTGAACTTATGCAGCCATGCTATGCCTGCTGCTAATGCTATTACCTGCAATTTATTTCAAGCAAAACAATGTGTTTGTGTGATATGGACATAAGTCATCTCAGGAGTGGAGCTTTGCATCAAGAGGAAGCTGCTGGAGTGGCCTTAGCTTTCAGTTATTTATTTATTATTCACGTGGTCTCTAACATCCAGATGGTATTAAAGAGGATAGACTATATAAAGAGGAATTTTAGAGCTCTCAGCAGGGTAAGCAAAATTATTATAAGAAGTACAGTAACAGATATTATAAGAGGGTTATATTGTAAGAGTTATAATTGCTCTATTAGCCATCACTGTTTCTCACTTCCTGAGTCCGTCCTTGGTGGCAGCTACAAGCAACAGGGCCAGCTATACATGAGGCTGTGCAAATGAGATCAGCTGCTTGGCTATGACCTTTTTTGAACATCTGGTGTGCATTGCCACTGGGAGAAGAGATAACCAAAGCAGTTAACAGGGCCATCACTGTCCTTTATTGAGGCAGTTTTCCTGCCTGATTTTTCTGTTCCAAAAGCCTGCCATAATGATCACACATTGTTTCAAGAAATGCTAACACTATACAGTGGCATAAATCAAGTGAAAGAGTACTAGTATTAGTATACAAATACTTTTAATAATGCATGTCGAAAGCCATTCTTTTCTTTAACCTTTTATATTCTTACCATTTCTAAGATGGTTTCATGAGTTTGGGAGTTCAATTCATTATTTTTGTCACCCATTCTTGTACATACAAAAGTACATACAAGAGTGGGTGAAACCAGTTATGTGAACATACTTATGCATATTTGCATAAGTATACTGAAGCGGAGGTAGGTAGCATGGTTAAAAACTGTAGCAAAGATGCTACTGATCAAACTTCAATCTGGTGGCTTGCAATGACTGCATTTGCTTAGGTTCTGTGGGATGTATCTAGTCAATTTAGTTGTTGCATGTGCTAGCTAAATGAATGCTAACATGAGTGTGACTGCTTGCCCTCTATTTATTCTGTGATTATATCTCAAGATCCAGAAACTTGTTTGTAGTCCTAGAAAGGCAAAACTCAAACATGCAATAAAGGAAGAAAATTGAATCCTACAAAGAGTAAAGATATACGGAAACAATTTTGCTAGTTAGTTACAAGGAGTAATACCTGTTATTACGGACCATCAAACAGCTTATTTTAGCTTTTTTCCACTTGTTCATTTGGCATTTATTGTGGCTTCACTTTCACTTACTACACTGGCAATGCCTGGGCTCAGTGTTCCAAGGCTGCCTTTTCACTTGATTTTCTCAAATGAGACAATTTTAAGTCTTTTTGTCATGGCTTTTAAAATTCTTAATGATGAAAAAAACCCAACCAACCAACCAAACAAAAGAAAATGAACAAACAAACACATCCTCAAAAAAATCTCTAACAGGTTGATGTCATGAATATGCAGTGGTAGAAAAAATCTACAAAAATCGGCATATTATAAAATGAGCATTCTTGAGCTTCTGTTGAAACCAAAGCAATTTTGTACTGTGATCAAACATAGCGAAGCAATTAGAGTAAAAAAATACTCAGTGATGTATTTAACAGCAGGCTTGGGCAATGATCTTGCTAACACTTAGAGGCATGCTTGGGTTTAGGGAAGTGAAAGTTTAGGAATGATCCAACTGATTTCAGTGTGTCATGAAACTGTATGTACAGATCCTGATATAAGGTGTTTTGAAGTCAATATAAGGGAAAAAAAGGCTAAGAAGTGACAATCCAACTTTCAGAGAAGTCACAGAAACAAGCCTTTAACTTTTCCAAGTTTGCTTTTAATATATGAAAATAAATCATAAAGTTGTTACATTTTCTTACAGGCAGCTACTGACAAACCCTATCTCCAAGTCTGACCTACAGTCAACAACACTCTAATAAGGTACTTGTTTCTGAATAGGCTCATATCTAATAGTTAATATTTTTTCACCTGTAACTCCTATTTATAAACATACTTATATGTAACATATTTTATTTTAAAATATATATTACCTAAACATCTATACTCTAGACAGTAGGCATATTTTACCAGCGGCATTGTACCATCTCGCTTTTGCTGATTTACCAGAGAACAGATAGCTGCCAGTCATTTAGGCTATCTGGTATTTTACAGTGTCTGATCACCATTTAACACATACTTTAAAATAACAGTTAAAGCTTTTGATTTTTTGCTCTTCAGAGAAACAGCAGCAGTATTTTTAATTGACGTGAGCCATTATCTCCTGAAGTGCAGGGACAAGCATTGTGGCATACAACTTGACTGCAAGGTGAATTTACACGGTACCCTCTCTAAAGAAATACCTTGGGTTATACACATTACATGATCTAATAATATGAGATATCTGTCACCGGGGCAAACCTTAATTTTAAAATATAAAACCACAAACTTTAGTGCGAAACACTCCTGCTATTTTATATTCCAAAGAAAGCTGTCTTAATAGAGCAAAGTAAAATGAAACATGTGAATTACTTCTTTTTTTTAATACCACACATAATTCACATTTGAGACAGACTGCTGAACAACATAATTGAATTGGAGAGCTCTGAAGGATTCACAAAAGAAATGCATGAGGATTTCTACAGTTACATTAAATGTATAACATTTGCATAAACCTGCACGCTCAAGATCATGCACTGCTCAAAATTAAGGATACCTTTCTCCTTAGGAGGTCATTTCATAGTTCAGAAGAAAAAGTATGTTTTGTCTTCAAGACCTGACTTTTCAAATGTCCTAGAGTATTGCTTTACAATAATTACAATAATTCAGCTAGATAATAAGGTTACAGCAGTAAGGACTAAGATGTAGGTAGAGTTTTGAAACAAAGCTGTGAAGCTAAAAAATCCTTCATCTTGGATCTGTTGTATATTCTTTGACATAAATTCCAGAACACTTTCATTTCAGTACAAAGAGGAGATAAGACCTCTGTGATTTGTTTCTTAATTTTACAGACCATTTAAATTCTTTCATCTTTATTATAGTATTTGTATTGCAAATAATATAAGTACTAAAAAAATCCTGGCTCCTGACTCCCTAACTGAGACTAAAGATTGTAATTAATGCAAGATAGAATTGCAAGCATGTTTCCACATAAAAAAACTTCAAGATGACATGTTTGGCATATTGTGTGTGGAGGTATGGCTTTATGAAACCCTAGTAATTTTGCAATACTTATCTGCTTTATTGGTTTAAAACATGGGAGAATGTAGTTTGCCCATTAAAATGGAGATCCAGATAATCCTCTGTGAGAAACTCATGGTGCAATGCTCTTTAAAACAGCTGGTTAAAAAACCAGTATCAGTCAAATACTATAAAACAAATGGTTTAAAGAGAGATTTTCTATTTATGAACCATTTTTATATTATGTTCCATACATCTGCATTCTGTAAACTTATGAGGCTTTTTATAACAGCCTTAGCATGTAGAACCAAAATCTGAACACTCTGCTCAGCATTCTTTTTGCTGCAATTAAGGCACTATGAGTTGAACTTCTGCATTTGCGGTTGCATTTTCAGTTCAAAGTTTATTATTTCTTTCATAATTGAATTTTACTGGTTTTGCATAATCTGCATTTATTACAGTAATTAATGATAGTATTACTCTGCTAAGCATATCTTCTCTGTTGTGTATCCAAAAGCTGAGATAGAAACAACTGCAAGTATTGAAGAGCACAGATAATACAACAAGAATAGCTTATAAAAACTGCTCTTAAGTTCGTCAGGGATAAATTTTAATGGAGACAAATAATTTGAGCTAATATTGCAACAAAAAGGGCTTTACAATTCCATTTTCATCTGCCTTCCATATGGAAAAATAATTAATATTTTTCATAAACCATAATACTTTGGATGCCTAAGATCTACGTTGATTACTGATAAACAGAGTTGCACAGACATGTTTTCCATATATTTTTTCTCCACAGTGTGCTCACAGAGGCTTAAGAAAGTAGTGGGTAATACAGATATAAGCCTGGCTTACCCATTCAACATCTTGTGGAATTAGCATGTAGCAATAAAGGTGACATGTATGCATTGACATGTCTTCATCCTTACTTACATGTACCAAACCTACCAAAGCTAAGTATTTTCAAATAATCTCTTTGACAGCACAGTTTTATAAAAAAGCTCAGATGGAAATTATTTTGTAAAATCCATCAAAACTTTTGAAAATCTCCACATAACAAACTTGTCACTGCAGTATAGTCAGTTTTACACCTAAATACATATTTACTTTTGCTTTTTGCTGTCCAAGTCATCTTTTAGTCCTTCCTATTTGCAGTCTCCTAACATGAAAAGAGAGAGAGTAACTGAAATGTTTGGCTGTTGATGGTTTATACCATCAAGATCCCGAGAGGGCAGCATAATGTTGAAAAAAAAAAATCGAACTTACGAAGATTATGAAGAAATACAGAGTGTAAATGAACTGGCTGAGGAGAAAGGGGAAAGAGTACAGAATCTGTGCAGTTGTCTAAGTGACTAATAGTAATTAGTGTAAAGGAGATGGGTAGTGAGGTAAATCATATGCTCATAGACCAAGTGTCAAGATTTTAAGTAGGTAATGAAAATTGAATTGAAGTCACCCATAAAAGTCCAAAGCCTTGTTTTCTCTTTTGAGTCAGTTGATATGAGCCATGTTTTCGGGGAGCAGAATATACTGCCCGTGGACCTAGAGAGGGTATGAGAAGCCATTAATTCAAAGAATTCTTGTTAAGTCTTCACCACAGCTTCTCCAGTATTTGTTAAGATGCTACGTCGTAAACTGTGCCAGGAGAATTTACATCTCTTGATTCTAATTTTCTGTTATAAGGTCATCATAATACATTGTTATCTGTGTTTAATTTTCTTGATTTTCCTATGAGTTTCTTCTGCTTTAAGTACATAAAACAAAAACACAACCTTGGACATACTTTATGTGATTGTTTTATTCTTTTCAGGAGAAAAAACATTGTGTATCAAAATTTTGTGAAGCTTGGTCTAGCAGCTAGAGCCAAGCATGATGGAAGCAGGTGTTATACAGGCTTTTCCATACAGCTCTGCCAATAGAGCTTGCTTCAGTCCAGCCAAGCTATTGTCATCTCATTACTGGCTGTCTCCTGGGCAGCCTGACAATTGGGCCGGCTTTCTTTTATGTTGTTAAAGAGCAAATTGGACTAGATTGCAACTTTTTAACTCATTTAACTTCTGAAGCACATTCACCTGGACTTTCAAAGGGTATTGTGGTTCTGAGGACAGCAGTAGGCCTTAAATGCCCTGACTAGCCTTATCTTATTCTCTCTTCTATATCCCCTGCCTTTCCTGTAGAGTATCTAGTTGAGCTCAGGTCTGAAACCCTGGTCCTTCCCTGGTTTGTGTCACAGATCTGCCCATCTCTGTGTCCTGTATGGATTGCAGACCTACACTGTAGCCTTGTCTCTAGCCCTGCCTCCTACTATTTCTGTCTAGGCTCCCTGGTCAGCCCTGGTTCCTCCCCTCACTGTGTCTGGGACAGGCTGCAATGCTCTGTGGGATGGTGCCACCTGGTGAGGGCACAACCGGTGCAGCAGTTACCCTTGGTTCCTGCTCATCCACATTCATGGCACTGCCCTGCTTCTGATGCAACTTGGGAGGTAGGTACTACTTTGTTGTACAAAAAATACAGAAAACTCAGAAGTATTAGGAACTTGTACAACCATCACTGTGATATAGAAAAGTGGAAGAAACTTTCTGCAGACATATAATTGTAGCACTTAATTTAATTTGTAGTCCCTTAGGTAATTTTGAATGAGCTTAAGTGACCAAGTCAGCATCACCAAAGAGCCCTGTGGTTCATGGTACAAATTCAAGCCTAAACCTTTTGTTCCACATCTGTTCAATCTGTGAAGTAGATTCTTATGAGAAAACAAGCAATTAAAAGTTATTAGTGTTGATTTTATATATGGTACTGCGAACTCATGTGATATCTGTCTAGATCCATTTATCTGTATTCCCATCTGCTGAGAAAACCGTCCTTGTAAGTACTTGGTCATATGTTTCAGCTCCATTAATATAAATAAGTTCACCTAGTCTTTTATTCCTCAAATCCTTGTGAAATCCAAAAAAAAAAAGCACCTTTTAGAAGAAAAATAACTTGAGTATTTACTGTTAAGGTAAGCTTCTCTTTGTCTTTTGACATGAAAGGACCCAGGCTGTAGCAGATACACATTCAGACTCTGGCTCCTCTTTCACCAGCAATACTTGCTTCCTGCAGCATGGTCTCTTTAATCTTGGTGTCTATTATGCTTGGCTATTAATTATACCCTCGAGAAATTAAAAGCCTTGGAATCTAAATATGCAGGTTTTGCTCAGTATTACAAAAGTTCATGTGCTCAAGAAGGGAATCAAAGATTAGGACAGTACTTACAGGTATATAGTTCTGGCATTTCTACTTTGTCTACTGAGCCTCACCTTATGATATGCTTAGTCCTTGCAACAAAAAGAAAAACACAAAATAAAACTAATCTTCATGTTTATGTGGCCTTCTGATATCCCTTCTCTCAACAGCACTCAAGAGACTGGAGCTTCATAAACTGAATTCACTTTCATTCTCTCTAAAGTTGTGCATTATTTGTATAAGAAAACACAGCCAAAAATCTCAAATGGTACCAATTTTACACCTGCTATCCCAGACCAAATTTTGTTAATTGGCACAAAAACAATGTTTCCAAACTCAAGTGTTCAGAAGTGCACTGTGCAGTCTCTAGCAGGTGTTCATCACAGGAGGTGCCTTAATGATATTTCTTAACTAGACTCCTTAAACCATTATATTTTGAAATCTCTTACCATTATTAATTTCATTTCTGACAGTAGTTTACTGTAGTTCATATGAACCACTGCCAGAATAGATGTAAATGAACTCATTTTTTTGTCTTAATTTCATCCTGAAAATTACATTTTTAATCAAAACTATCCTTTGTAAATCTTCTCTATCTTCCATTTCTTTCCCCAGAGGCCTCATCTGAGGTTCATTGTACTCAAAAGGAACCATTTCACTGAATTGGAAAGGCTTTGAATCAGCTTTCTAATGCTATGTTTCACGTGGAAAAACAAACAAACATCAGTATTTTTTCCTTTTTTTTTTTTTTTAACCAGCCCTGCGTTTCTTTGAATAATGTATGTTCGCTGAGACCATACAGTGCATTGTTGAATTCAGTTGTGTGTTGAGTAATTGAAGACAATTATTTCTGTTGGGTCAGAAAATAATCTTCAGTGAGTCTCTGAAGTTCTGTGTTGAACTGCTGAAAGTTAAATACAGTAATTTGGGTATTTTATTAGTATTTTATGTAAAATAAACAAGAGTAAAACTTTTCAGTAGGAAGTTTTTTGTATTGGTTTAAAAAAGAGAACCCTTGCAGTTGCTTATAGACCCTGACCAAAATAACCCTGCCTGTAACAGTTTAAAAACTGTCACATTACAGTAGAATTCCTGTTGCAGCATAGTGGATCTGCAGTTGTGACACAAATGGTTAACTTGGAGAGGCTGCCATTCTAGAACCATGCTTGCATAGAGAAAATACATGTACAAGTATTAATGAATAAGCTATGGTACATTTGCAAATACTATTATCCCGACTTTGTCAGAAAAATCCAATCTATATCCAATTCATAACCCTTTTGCAGGGTCCCGTCAACTTGGATGTGGCTTGGCCAGTCTTTCTGTATACAATTTTTATTCAAATAACATTTTCCAGGTCTAGTTCCATTACATGGCAGTGCAATGTCCTACATGTTCAAGAGGATTCTACAGCACACACTGACAAAATGGGGTGGAGGCACAGAAAAAGCAGTGAAAAGCCATTCATTACAAAACTCGGCAAGTTTAATGTAAGATATAAATAGTTCACGTTCTTTTTCTGTCCAAAGGAGTATAATTACTTTTTCGGTTAGAAGCCTGCTACCACTTAATTGCTTACTCACAAAGGTATGGTTAGGATCATGTACTGCTACTTACGTGACACCTGCATCTCATTCTGGAATAAAATAGAAAAAATAAATTTGAAACCTCTAGAGAGACTGCTGGAATCATAATAGCAAAGAATCTGCCTTTAAAGATCTCTGCTGAGTTCACTGCTGTGCTTGAAAAGGAAGAATACTGCATGCATTTACAACATCATTTGATCAGTGTTTCAAAGGCAGAACTATCTACCTGTCACCTTATTTACACTGACATCAAACATTCAGTGTGGCTGCTGACAGTAGTAGGAAGAGATCATTTTTACAGTTAAGAGGATCGATCGATTCCTTGCTTGCTTGCTTGCTTTCAACTGTTGAGGTTTGGAAAAAAGGTGATGGGGGGCGGAGGCTTAAGAAGATAATGATGGCTGTTTATATGAACTGTTTAACATGAATTGACACCTAACACTTCTTTAAGTAAAATAAAATTATTTTCCTAGCCCAAGAGAGGGAGGAGGAGAACCTTGAAAATGCCAATGGCTGCCTATTCTGCAAAACATATACACACTGTTAGGATTATCCTCAATGAAGTATAAGTGAAAGAATTTAAAAATATTGTTTACTCCCCTCTCAAGCAAGGTCTTATTCTGCTTCATTCTCCTCTTTGAGTTCCTTCATAGTGTAAGAGGATTCTATTCCATACCTAGTACTAAACTTTAAATTGGAAGACAGTTTACTGAGTAAAGGTTAAAAGACTGTTATTGGAATTCATTGATCTGAGGATTCCAGGTCTATTTCAGATTGTAATTTTCAATTGAATTGGGAAAGGAATACCTAGTTCATACAGCTGATATAAACATTTGTACCTTAACAATATTTATGCATGACAAATATCAGCCAGCCTCCTATCTCTTTATTTGCTCTGTTATTTTACACAGCATATCTGTGAAGCATTGGCAGAAGTGACCAGAGAAGAATGGATTTCTATCCTGCTTTCAAGATGTGGGTTTTGTCATGAGAGGAGGTTACTTGAACCTGGAAAAAATATTTATTTATTTTTAATAAACTGGTTTTCATTAGGAGAGCTTCCAGAACCAAAAACATTAATAAAGATAAATCTTCTTGTGAAGATAAATTGACTCAGGTTTAGGAAGAAAATCCTCCTGTTTTAACATGGAATTACTGAAAAAGCAGTGCTGGCTTGCTCATGTGGGGCTTGTCTTCTCTTGCTTTTGTGGGGCAGATGTTCTCTGATCCTGACTGGTGTTGCTTCCTGATGCCCATGTAGATCATGCAAATCAAATGTTTTGCTTTCTTCTTTATTTGGCAATATCTTCGGGACTGGAGATTTGTGTCTTCCTAGTTCTCTATTTTTCCCTTTCATGTATACAGAAAGAAGCAATGAGTATTTTTGGGGTCTGCTTGATAAAATCCAATACACAACACATTTGGGGATGAAATCATGGAATGTGTAGAATACTTACAGTCTGTTTTACAGCTGTTCGGTTTGAATTCAGAATTTTAGGGGTCAATAAAGGGGATTCATAAATTCTTTGTAGAGACAGTTTTGCATTTTATAATCCTTTAGGTGTTTAAGTTGGATTTTTAGTTGATTTTAATGTTCAGTGGAGAGCAATAGGAAAACCTGAGCTAGTTACAGTAGAACAAAGAAATTCAAAAAACATCTCAAGATGTTTCCTTTCTCTAATGCTTACATTTAAGGGTGTGACTTGCTTGAAGTAATCAGTTTCAACAGGCCAGAATCCAGAATGATACTGTCAGCTGTACATAGGTCGTTACTTGTAACTCTGAAAATCAGGCAATCAGAAATTCTTATGAGTAAGCCTAATGGTGTAAATTATTTCTTCCAGGGTATGTTTATGAAATTTGGCAAATCAGAAATGGGGGAAGATCAAAACAACTAAGCAAAGAAACCATGCTGGCTTGTCAGAGATTGGGGGGGAGGAAATTTATCCCTCCCCAACTTAAACCTTGATATTCTTGTCAAATACTATTTTCCCCATCATTTGTTACCTTTGTCTTACCAAAGGCTATCTGTTTTTCACATTCTTCAGTATAGTATTCTCTTCACTGTAATACTACTTTCAGCATTATTTTGGTTCTGTGTGGAAGGCCAAGAACTTTTATGTGTGAATAACTTCAGACATGCAGAAAAATTTATTTTCATGTTATAAAAAGTCATAAGAATCTTCCACTGAAATGAACATCTCTTGATGCAACTAGGCAAGTGTAATCATACTGGCTCCTGGGGACAGCTGCCTTACTTTAGATAATCCTTTTGCTTGCTGTGACACACAGGTGACCCTAGCTTGGGGTAGGGATAGTTTAGAAGTTCATGTTACTTGCTTCTCTTTTGCTCTGAGCTACAGTTTGAATTTTTCTGTGGGAATTAAAGATAGATGTTTTGAGTTACTATATAGAAATCAGAATTTAATGGAGATAAATGAAAACAATGAATTCTTAGAAAAATCATAAAAAGGAGGAAGTACTAGAATGACTACATAAAGCCTTGAGCTCTCTGAGCACACTAAACACTAAGCAGCAAATGCCCTTAAGGTGTCAGCAGTTACCAGAAGGAACAAGATATTGGCATAAATCCCAGATGCATAAAAACAAAATTAAAGGAATTGCAAGGTACTGGTTAGATCTCAGCAAGAGTATTGCATGCACTAATAGCTGTGTGAGAAAAGCTGTAATTGCTCATGGTAGGATGAAGAACTATCTAACCCGTGTGACTTTTTGCTACAAAGACTTAATTTATGAGCAGTGTAGAAGCTGAGCTTTTTCTTGGAAGTAGGGGGGGTGGAGAAAGCCTTGGAATTCATCTACTTAACTGGACTTTTAAAATGTTCGGTGGGGGTCCAATAAAATTAATCCAAGAGTGTTTTGACTTTCTTTTCTTATGCTACTTTTCTTTTTTTTTTTTTTTTTTTTCCATTTTGCTTTTCTGGAACATGTCTGACAGCTTTAAAAATGTTGTTTAACAAGAGCAAGTCTGTTATCTGTTGTATGAACATATTTAAGCTTTCCTTCTTTTCTGTTCATTACAGAATAGATGGAAGTAACAGATCTCAGCTGATTCCAGCAAGTCATCTTCATCATAGGTCTTCTGCTTGTAATAGCAAGTGCTTTTTTGTAAAGAACATTTACATTCTAGGAAGAAAGGGGTGGAAAGTAGTTTTAGGTACTTTTTTAGTGGACAAATTGACCAATTATCAGATGACAAATTAAATGCCAACTTTAAATTCCTTCATTTAGAACTTGTTGGATACTTTATAGCAAGCAATATTCATTAAGCATTCCATTTTCTGCTTACAAATCTTACCTATGTAAGGCTCTTCAGTTTCCTCTGAAATATAGTTAAGATTAATTTTTAAAAAGTATCTTTTCCTCTTTATTGTAAACTGCTTTCTATAACAAAGTCATATTTGCCGTTGGTATCATGGGATACTGATTTTGCTTCTGGAATGGTTTACTGAGTTGTTTTTATAAATCATAGGAAAAGTTATTAATCTGCGATAACTTTTATTACAATTTCTCTCCTTAAATGAATGTTTGAAATTAAGAACAACAAAAATCAATAGCGTTTTGGATATCCACTGTTACTGTCAACATTGCTAAAGTCCATAATATCAAAAATATGGACAATATGAAATCATCTGTGCCTGTAAACTCCAGCAAGGTCTACTGGTGACTTCAGGTCACCTTCTGGTTTAGTCAAAGTTAACTTGAAACAAATACCATGGGGAGATAAAAGTAATCATTACAGTTGACCTTTGTGTAATATCATTTCATGATGACTTTTATACCTTCAGTTCTAACTATGCAATTAATAGTGAAAGAGACAAAGAGCAATCGGTTTCCTGACAATAACATAGGGTCAGAATTTAAGGCAAATTAGATAATGAACAAAATCCCAAAAGCAGACCCACAGTGGAAATTGAATTTAAAAACTAATAAAAGATATTCATAAAAATATGCACAGGAACTGGAGGTACTTTGGAAAAAAGCAGCAGTCTTTCAAATGGAAGTACTGATAATACTAGAAGACACAGATGATAATGTAAGCCCATCTTCTGAGAAACAAAGTCTGCACTCTGTCTTTGAAACATTCACATTCATTCTCACCTAAGATGTTCCACAGATGTAGTTTTGGATTATAGTTTTTTAAATCCTGATCAAAGATCAAGATCAATTTTTGTAACAAATTTCAGTTAATGTGGTTTTCAAAAAAATCAATACTTAGATATTATCAAGGTCTGCAACTTGGAGCTACAAGCCCTATGCACTTGATTATTTCCTTGCACAGGATAAGCAGAGATAAACACAATTGCTCAGTTGGAGTCCTAGGAAATTAATGACCTCAGTTTGTAGTTATACAATATGGCGATAAAAGAATGTTGGAAAATACCAATATATTCACTACTTGTTTTTTCTCTTTGTGTGTCACTGGGTTGCGTGTGTGTTTATTTTTCAGAATATATTCCCTTTTCAGTAATTACCAGGGTTTACTGCTCAAGGAACAGCAGGTAGCAAACAAAGGTGTGTTACTTCCTAAGTAAAAATTAATTGAGAGAAGACAAGGTAGTAGCAAAATGTGTTTATATGACCATGACAAAATAATCTTTATGATCAAGTACTTAGCACAGATGAAACAGAACAGCCCTGAGTCTAACAGTCTGACCTGAATTTTGTAACTCTAAAATATGGCTGTGTGGAGGTTTGATTTTTAATGAAGTTTCAGAAAACCTGCAATGTACAAAAACCCTCATATTTTGTTTGCATATCTATAGAACTACTTTGACTGAAAGAGGCCTTCAAGATCAAGTCCAGCCATTAACCCAACACTGCCATGTCACCACTAAACCACATCCCTCGTCACCCCATGTACACATCTTTTAAATACCTCCAGGGATGGTGACTCAATCACTTCCCTGGACAGCCTGTTCCAGTTCTTTACAACCCATTCAGTGAAGAATTTTTCCTAATATCCAGCATAAACCTCCCCTAGTGCAACTTGAAGCTATTTCCTCTTGTGATATCACTTGTTACTTGGGAAAAGAGACCAACCCCAAACTTGTTACAACTATCTGAAAGGAGGTTGTAGAGAGCAAGAAGGTCTGTAGCAAGCTGGCATAAGTCTATTCAGTTCTGTTCTTTTAGCAGCAGAGAAGATATCAGCGGGAAGTACAGTTTTGTCATAGTTATGTGACAAGGCACTGTTTTAAGATAAAGTTCAAACACACCACCAGGGATTAATTTTACTATCTTAACACTAAATCATTTAATTTAAATTCAGTTCAGAGTAAGTCATCAGATTTGAACAAATGAGAGGATGGGAGGTTTCTTTCAAGTACATGACACTTGAAGGTCGGCTGTTGTCCTTCTGTTTCATATGTCTATGAAATATTTTACAGTATGTCACCATAATCCCCAGTGAAGAAAAGTTGTGCCTGGGGCTAAACCTAGGACCTTTTCCTGCGGTGGAAAAGCACCAAGGCAGAAGGGAGAAAAACACCTCTGTGCTGTCTTGACCTGAAATTAAAATTTTATTTGGTATTTATTCTTCATCCACCACTCACTCACATCTGCACCGTCTAGAATACTACACCACCACTTGTATTTACTGGCTCAGCTGAATTCTGTACACCATGGGAAACTCACGGTACTTAATCAGCAATCACAACATACACCAAATATGTGGAAAGAAATTACATTATAATAATAAATATAATAAATTAAGGTCACATGAACAACAATAAATTTGAATAATTTAATACCACCGCAAACCAATATCACACACCTATTGAAACATTCATTACAATAAATTGCTTAGGCTATGTAAAAAACTTATCATTCAGTATGACTATTAAGAGTCTCTATTTCCCAGACAGCTAGACCATTATTAGAACTGACAATATTGTATGTAATATGGAAATTATGTTCTTAATGGCAATGAAATCTTTATTGCGGTGAAGATACAGAAAACAGATTTATACTGGTAATTATGAATTACAGTAAGGTATAGTGTACAGAGCAGTTTGTTAACAAACTGAATTCAGTTGGTGGGGTTTTTTTTGAGTAGCAGGAATGTTTTTTACAGCCTATTTCTGTTTGCTTTAAAGGTATCTAAATAAAGCAAGCCCCACAGTTGGCTCTAAGACAAAACCAAGCAAGAATGAACAGTGGTAGTATGGTTAATGACCTTAACAAAGAGGTTTGTATTCAGTTGAGGTCTTTGATAAAAGTTTTGTATTTCTAAGGGTCTTTACTGTCTTTGGGCCTCAGGCCCTCATATGTAACAAGGGAATGGTACAGTTTGTTTCCTGTCATTTTTTTGGATACGGGTTCCACTTTGGACAGGTTTGTCTTTGTGTGATACAGTTACAGAATGGTCCAATGTTGGCTGTTATATTCTAATAAAAAATGAAATATGCTTTGTTCAAGTTTCTTTAAGCTTAAAAGACAAGAAAATAAAATGTTTTTTTCGAATAAGCTAGAAAGGATACGACAAGTCATATTTCCTGGACTGACCCCGTTGAAGCATAATGCTTTTGTAAAGTTACTGAAACAGACTTTTAATGAATTATTTTTAAATTGTGCTCTCAAGAATTTGTGGTGATAGGTGGACAATGGCAGATCTTTCCTCCATTAAGTGCTTAAGAAAGTTAAGGATACTTAGTTATTTATTTTCTTGGTCACCCTTAATGGCTTTATAATCACAGATATTACAATGGTCAAAGGGCTGCCCTTTGTCATGCCAAGAGTTGATAAATATTTTGGCAGACATTGATCCTTGGGCATTTGGGTGATTTACAAGGTTGTGCTAGATACGGCTTAGGAAGGTATAACATCAGAATATATTTGGTATATAAATTTCACTTCTGGTATTAACTAACTGAAACCAGCATAACAAAATGCAGTTCAAAATGTGAATCTTAAGTTCATATGCAGTGCAGATTATCAGAACTGTCGTTCTAAGCTGTGAGTTCCGTACATCTTCCAATACATAAAAGTGAGCAGAGCTCACTCTGAGACCATAGAAAAGACATTATACATTTGGAAGTAATGTTGCTCTAAATAATTTCATTATATTAAAAAAAAAAAAGCAAAGCAACTAGAGAGTTGTATCTGTCTCACTGTCTTAGCACTTACATTGTTAGTAGATGGACTATGCAGAAATCAGTCTTAACATTCATTTTAAGTACAACTGGCACAAATTTTTATCACTGTTATACTTTTGTGTTGCTCAGGATGCAAATGTCTAAAACACAAGCCATACTTGAAAGAGCATAACAGTCTAAATAAGTAAGAGTCTATTTCAAAAATTCAGTTCATGCATAGAAAAATTAGCTGACTTGACACAAATGAACCCTAATCTTCTGGACTCCAGCATAGACTTAACCACAGTGCTCTTGTCCTCATGTTTTTTCAAAACATTACCATCTGATGTTTTCTATCTTCAACTTTAAGAACTCATGTACAAGTACAAAAAAAAAAAAAATTAATAACAAATTCATAACCATGTTAGCCAGCCAGCCTACTACTTCCTTATAAATGACTGCCTAACAAATGTTACTTTTGCCTTTTTTTTTTAAATCATTATTATTATTAATACATTGCGGAGTGGAAATTCTGAGACTTTCAGAGATGAAGCTGTTGAGAATAACAGTTAATGTAATGGCAATTTCAGCCAATGTGACATGGTTGTGAAAGAGTAAATGTGCTTATGCATCATCAAACTGTCATTTTGACCTGGTGATTTTTCATTATTTTATTCTTTTTTCCAAAACATCACTTAAATATCTTGGAAAGAAAATATGTGAAATGTACCTTAAGTAGCTCTGCATGATAGAATTTTCAAATGGAGGCATTTGGCAGACCTATGAAAACTTAGAAAATCACTGCAAGCTCTCTTCAGGAACTTTGAACTTGCCCTGTGTTTTGTATGCATATATGTACAAAACATGCATACACACACACGTGTATGTGTGTACAGGTCTATATACATACAAGTATTAAACTCAAATAGAGGGGACACAGATCTGAAGACAATTTCTGTATCAGTCAATAATTCCATTCTCTTTGCTATCCTTTCATTTTTCATCTAACTCTTCATTATTTTAATTTTACAAATAATATTTTTATTTCCTCAGAATATTATTGCTATAACAATTGTCTCTACTATTTTTATTAAAATCCACAGTATTAATTATATACAAGTCCAATACATTGTGTAGCCACATTAAAACACAGTTCTGGGAGAGTTGCTTGTTTGTTTTTGTTTTGTTTTGTTTTTATTGTAAACAGGATAAAGATTGCGTGTAGCAGACAACTTTAGGTAAAGGCAAAGAACAAATAAAATAATGTCCTAGGTCGTAAAAATAAATCAACTTCTGGATTTTTTAAACTTCTTCTATTAGAAAAAGTTTTACTTTTAAATGAAAAATAACTACTATCTGCTGATTTCTTTAATTTAGGTAAGAGGTTTTGGACTCATCCAACAATAGAAGCAGTTACTTAAATGAAGAAATCACATTTTTAATTTATCATCTAATCTTATGAAATTTTGAGATCCCTATAAATGCTGATAGGCTGACAGCTCTACTAGTGTCTGAGTAAAACCTACTTTAAGTTTACAGGGAAACAGTCAGATGGCACTGTCATCTATCACTTAATGTAATAGTTATAGTGGAGAATCATCCCCAAACCTAGGACACTTACATTTCCTGCATTATCTGATATTATTTCACAAAAGTCATAGAAGTTCTTTGCAGATATGCATGAATTGTAATCCAGTTGTATTAGAAACACTCTTTTACTGCTTCCAAATTCTCCTGTTTAACTGGATGAAGTGAATCAGACTTGCTTCTTGAATGTCTGTGAATATGTATTACAATATTTAAAATATGTTAATGTGGATGACACAATCACTGAAATTCAAGTAATTGTCACTGTTTATTGCATTTCATTGTGCTAGATATAAACACCAGATACCTAGCAATTGTAGAATAGCAAACACGAACAGCAAACAAGGTGCAGATTTTGATGGGCGAGGAATAAACCCCAATAAACAGCCACTATCCTTGTAGCCTGAAGTAGGGAAAAAAGTAAGAGTAAGGAAACTGAAAGTGATTTGGTCAATGTCACCCAGCTATTAAGTAAGAATTATGAATCTGGGCACTTCTGTAACTGTGTCATTCACTGTCTAATATGAAATATCTGGTGATTAATATGACTTGAATTTTTTTGGCCAAATGCTCAAACACAAATTTTCTTAAATCCAGAAGAGCATTTTGGCACAATCCAGCCTGCCTCCTAAGCCCAGTGATTAAAGGAACCCAAGCAAGATATAACAACGAGGAGAACTGAGGGTGAGTTCAGTGTTGTGCTCTAAATACAGGTCTGTTCTAGTGTTAAGTCACAGAACAGTTAAGTTCTTTAATAAAGTCACATCTTTAATAGAGAACAATACTGAGGATCTTGATATTCTTGCTTTCTTAGTCACTTTAAGATTTGCTCTTTTCAGTGTACATTAGGGTAAAACTGAATGGGTATGTTTTTTAATAACACCCCTATTTTATGAGTTAGAAAATTATTTTTGCAATACTATTGTTTCCCATTCAGAGAACAAAATACTTTCCAAATGTTCTTGAATATCTGAGCACACCTTTTTTTAATAAGTTTACTTAGTTTTATGAATCTGCTCAGTGCTTTAAAATATATTCTGAAAGTGCTCCCCAAAAGAAATGTCAGTCAGTTATTCTTTTCCATTCTGATCTTCTGAAAAATGCAGGTCGTCACAGGTGACAGCAGCATGTGTTCTAATAGCTTATGGCTACAGTAATAGACTCATTGTCTTAAAAGGCACAGCTTTCTCTGAAAGGGAATGAACTTGTTACTCTTCATGAAAGAACCTGGCACTCTTGGTGCAAGAAGCTCATGTTTTAATTTTAGCCAGTGAGGTCTGTTTAAAGTTGAATTAAAGCTCTTGTATAAAGATATTGCCTTATACTGTGGTGACATACTTATGCAAATATAACTGAACTGAATGAACACTTAATTTTGCTGTATCGTAAGAGTCACAAATAGTAATAAAGGAAACATATTGTGCTTTGTTTTTCTGTAATATGGCTTGGAGTTTTCACCCAAAAATAATGAAGATGCCCCAGAAAAGGCAGTTTCATGTTGAAAATTAATTCAGTAAAACAAGATCACCTCAAGCACAAATAAAGCTAAATAAAATGAAATCTGAATTCACGTGATTAACACTTGTGAGATAAAGAAAAAAAGGAAGAAAAATTTCTTCATTTGTAGGGAGTAGTAAACATATGGACATTGAAACAATTCCGGTAAATTAGCAGCCTGGTTAATTCCTTAAGAAGTCACCTCTTGTTACTGAAACTGAAAATGTTGACAGCCTATCATTGAAAATTCTGTATGTTGCTAATGTAGAATTGAGGGATTTTTTTTGACTCCTAGAGTTGGGAAAAAATAAGAATGTTGACTGCCACACTGTAGTTTGCCAGGAAAGTGTTCTTTACCATTGAATTATAAAAACATAAGGAACAAGTTTCATTTATAAAAGGTCATGTTGACATCAGTCTGAAATCTAAATTTCTGAGAAATGGGATGGTAGAAATTTATAAAGCTTTCTCTTTGAGAAGCTAAACTGGATTCCGTGTCTACTGTCAGAAGCAATCACATGTATTTTTATGGGTTTTGTGTTGTTGGGTTTTTTTTTTAATGTGTGTGTGATAATGACATGATAACAAATGCTGGGATTGTAGAAAATGGGCTTCTCTGCAGAGGAAAGATTAGTAATGTGAAATACAACTATTCTCTTAATACAGCTAATTCACTTTCTTGTTTTCTTATCTGTATTAAGCAGCATCTAGCAGCCAAAGCCACTGTGGTAGATAGTTAGCAAAAAAATATATATATATTACAGGGATTTTTATATTGCGTTATCTATCATTGCTGCATGTTACAGTTTTGTGTTAATGTAATTCTTCATATTGTTGCTATGTATATTTTGGATTTCAACCCTGACACCATATAGGAGTCAGATCCTTAACTGGAGTCCATTTGCTTTTGGAATTGGAGTTCAATTTAAATTTCCAAATCCAAAGTTTGAAAATATTTTTTCTATAAATAATGCAGTTCTGATAGTGTAATATTCCATAGTATTAATCTTTAGTGATTAACTTTTTCCTCATTTCTCTTAACTGTAGGTCTACTCAAAGAAAATAGCAAAATAATGTTACAAGCAGTATCCAGTATCACCACCCCACCTCACCCCTGGCTGTTTGTTTTTTTTTTAACACTTAACAAATGTCTCCAATGTTTAGGAAGACACTTTGTGGTTAAAACCAAAACGAAACCAACCAAACAAAAAAATCAATAATTTGGAATTTTAAAAGCATTATAAAATAAAACCTAGCATTGTAGTTTAAATAGAAATTTCTTGTGTATTTACAGGATACTTAAGTTTGAGAGACTCTAAAAAAACATAAGATTTAGTGCTAGGAGGTTTTTTCCTTCTGAACCCATTTGAAAGTAATCTTCTCCAAGAGTTGAATACTTTCCTCAGTGTGCTGAGTCAGCCTTTCAAACACAAACAGAAGGAAATAAAAACCACAGACAGCTTGAAAATCCAACTAGGCCACAAATGAGTCAGCACGTCCATTAAGGTGCATTGACTTTCCATCTATTTACATTTATAGGTAAGTACGTGCCACAAACAGGAAATTGTTAAACAGGTGGCACTGGTTATACACCCCAGCATCACACAGTAAGCTTTTTTGGCTTCATTTGAGACTTCATTTTCAATATTTTTTGCCATGAAACAAATAAAATTGTATCTTAGATGATGTCTGACAAAACTAGTATCTTGCTAGGAAGAGTACTATTAGTAAATTGAATGTATACTTCAGATTATGCGTTTCATAGGATTGAATATGCTTATTTCTGCATGACTATCTAAGCCTTTTGCATCTGTAACTTTTATTAGATCATATTTCTTAAGCCTGTATTCATTGAAGAATTTTAGGGATATAACTAACTCTCTGGGAGTTATTTCATACCATCACTGATAACATTTTGAGAAAAACACATGAAAAACACATGTAGAACACATGGTTCTTTCCTATTCAACGAGTACACACAACAAGGTCTTATTCTTAAAATTGCACACTGATGACTTGACATTCCATCTAATCAGAGTTGGTGCCTTCTATACATGTCAGATTGGGTCTAAAAGCCATTATGTGTGTACTGTGATGTTAACAAATGGACATACTGCTCAGAAAGCTTTGATAGGTAAAGAAAAAGAAGTTTTACATAAACAATTCTGAGCCTTATCTCTTGACCACATGTAGATATTTCTTCTCTGTCTTTACCACTTATGCAGATACTTAGAAGAAGTATTTGGTTGGCTTCTCAGGTTGCAGCTCTCAGTTATTCTGAACTATATAGAGAAGGTAGGGATTTTGTCACCTGACCTGATGAGGCTGACAGACAGCATTCCCAAATTTACCTTAGTCCCAATGCCTGATGAGTCTTGTCACATAACCTGAAATAGGATGTGTTCCCTTCCTTTTTAATGAAAGGTGGCTATCCTAGCTGAATGGATACTGATTAAATACTTCATTGCATGAACTAACCAGTGAAGTGATTTCAAATGACATAAGTCAAATGGTGAATTACTTAATTCATAGGAAAATAAATAATTAATTGGCTGTCTATATATGCTTAATTACTATCCAAAATTCAGATTAAGATCTTGTTAGTGATTTCCTCACCTCCTTGCTACGTTCATTTAACAAAGCAGTGAAATAAGAGTTGTAACTTGAATTGAGTAGCACATACCCAAGTTGTGTGTCCCCTCCTGGATGCCACTGTACTGCATCTACTCTGACATGAAGGAAAGGAAATAAAACAGAGTGGGAAGAGGCACAAATCTCAACTGAGTGATGTACACAAATGATGCAGTGATTTCTCAGTAAACTAGCAGAAATAATATAACCTAGTAATTATTGTTAACAGGCTACTAAAAAAATACAGTTCTTATTTTTTTTCCCTTGTAGCTCATATTCTAATCCAGTATGTTTTGGATCACTGTGAAATTCACCACAGGAGTAACTTTCATGGAGTGCACTTAGGTATTTTGAACTTGAATGCAGGATGTTGCTTTCTGCTTTAGGATTTAGTGGTTTAAATGTAGATAAAATTTCTTCTAAATAGTACAATATTTTAATTTTTATGGGGAAGAAACTTTAAGAATTAAGAACTATGATACAACACCGAGAGATTAAATCTCTCATGGATATAGATTTTACTGAAATATCCTGAGCTTGAAAAACTAAATGGAGGTAAAAAGTACCACTTATTCATTGCAAGACAAATATGATTTTAATTATATGCCTGTGTCAGAAATCTTGAACTTGTATCACACTTATATGGAAAAAACAATTTACAATATCTTTGTATATGATACTGGCTTTTCTTTGAGTAGAAACACTACAGCTATCCATAAAGCTGCTATCAGGCACTCCATAAGCTGCATGCATATAGAAATCTTTGAGAAAAGAAGCACAGCTCTTTTGCAGCACAGGGAGACAATATAATGCTTGCTTAACTGTATTCTGTAGATTATCCATTACACAATGTCCTGTAGTGCAAGAATGCCAACCAGTACTTAAATGAGGACATTAATTAGATCATAATAGTTACTCAATTTTGGTAGATTCTTTTTCCAAATGTTTTATATAGATAACTTATTCATTAATTATTATGGTCACCCTTCCTTTAATACTAAGGAATGAATAATATCTGACCGATGACTGATTTTAGGAGTTTTCTTCTTTGATCATTGCGTAGTGTTTTGTATTCCACCTGCTTTTTTCACCTTTTCTTGAAGGAGATGCTGACATATCCTGGCAGGTCATTGTAAATAATCATTATACAGTAAATACTTTCCACTTGACAGTGTCAGCTTGAATAACTTACAGGATCATTGTTATCTCACCATGAAAGGTGAGAGAAAGGAGATACATTGCCTGTAAAGTACAACTTAAGTGGTATATTTTCACGGATTTCCATGATTACGCCTGAAGATCTCTTCTAAAGGGACTTTTTGACCTTCCATTTAAAATGGAAAAAAGTATTGGGTTATATATTTACATCTGCATGGATCAGGTATGTAATTTCCTTAACTAGTCCACTGGCGAAAAGCAACTTGAAATTTTGTAATGCAGACTTAAGTTCAGGCTGAATGGCCATGGTTTTGGTTTTGTTTTTTTTTTTCTCAGAAACTGATTATTATATTTTAGAGAGGTCTTATGGATAGATACAGACTTGGGCTCATTTTGGAAGGCATGACGCTGTGCTAATGTTACTTTAGCGTAGTTACATGCTATTGTCACTATTTGTGGACTAGAACTCACTTTTATCTGATCAGCTTGGATGACAGGTGCTAAAGTACTGATCCATTCACTTCCATTCATGTCCTTACTCAAAACATTATTGAAGAAAATTTAATGAAAAAGCACTAGTTTAGGAATAGGGGTGTCTTGAAAATGAGGCTTCTTTTCAAGGAAAGCTTTCAGTGTTCTGATATTTATTTTTATTGTAACAAAAATGTGTCTTTGACAGTCTTTTGGGGCATAATGCAGACAGGATAATTAAGAGTACTGTGTAGACAATAGGGCCACTGCTTCAAGTTTGTTCTGTAGGTGGTTCAACACAGGACCTTGAATCTGGATCTCAGGTATAAAGATATACTAAGAAATTTTATTTCCAACAAAGTGACTTATTCCAACTGAATGGAAAGCTTTAGATGACCAGATCTAGTGAGTCCTAGAACAGAAAGGTTCTTATGTCACCACTATTAGATCCAAGAGCAACTTGTTTCCTTGGCTAGTTTAAAATTGAGAAAAACATGTTTTTCTCCATCAGTCCTGAGCTCACAGCAAAAGAGATCTGATTTATATTTATCCCAGTAATATTGAAATGACCTTTTTTGTCAGAATTATTGGCACACAGAAGAATAAAATGACTGTTTTATTAAAGCAGTTTCCTTTTAAATTCTGAAAACTTCTCTTTCTTTCTGCTTTTTATTACCATTTTCTGCATGTTAAGGAACACAGCCTCATCTAGGAATGATTAGACAAGAAAATAAACTTTCTGTTACAATGCAAGTAGTCAGTTTTGCCTTCTTTTCCTTTCTCTCTCATGTTTTTGGTTTTGGTGTTTTTGTCGTTTTTTTTTTTGGTGGTCTGTTTTTCAACATCTTCACATTATGTTACAAAGAGTCTTGTCCAAACATGGGAGGAAGCCACTAAAGACTTTCCTGCACTTAATGCACAGATAAACATTATGCAGATTAACTGTCTGTTACTACCTGTAGGACTTCTTTATTTGGGTTTCTGCCTTTACATTTCGTCCTCTTGCAAATGCATGTGTGATGATGATGCAATTATTTCAGTATTTCTATAATTTGTATTGGAGCATACATTTTCGAGTCCCAGGTGCCCTGAAATCAAAATGCATGGGAAACCTAGCTTACAAAGAGTGGTGGTTTAGAGAGTTTCTACAATGAAGAGGTAAAACAATTCTGTATTATTGAAGTTCATGCTAAACAGTACTTAATGGATAAAGTAAGCTTACACAAGCTTGCTTGATAGCCAATATACAGAAAATTAATTCTAAATTAGAGAACCAGAAGAGTTCAAGTCTGCTTGTGAGATTATTTACTTGTGTTATTCCTTTAAAGTTACCCGTGGAAAGTGAAGCATGAGTCTTTTCTGGTTTTAATGAAGTGTTCACATCTGTAATGTTAGTTTGTTTAAATATAAAGGTCTGGTGTGATTCCATAACAGTGTCATTCCACACATAATTCATCTAAAGACTGACAGTTCAGCCTCCAAAGAGGAAAATTCAGTGAGTACCCTGTGGTTTGAGACGACTGGAGCATTACGATCTGTTAGATAAATGATGGCCTAAGAAAAACTTGTGAAATTATGAAAAGATAAAGGATGGGGAATCAGGCAAAAGATAAAGGATGGGGAATCAGGCAAAGTCTGAGGAAGGATTGGATAGGTGAGTGATGAATTTCCATTGTTTGGTGTCAGTGGAGACTCTACAGACTGAATGTACACTTGCAAAAGCTATACTTGTTTTTGTTGAACTTGTTCTTACCTTGATGTTTCTGGTTTTGGAAAAAGAAGGGATCGCTAATTTCTTTACACTAAGAGAAATGAAATTTAGTTTATGGGAATGAAGGAATGGCTTGACTCCTAAAAGAAAAATGTATCATGCTATAGAGAAGAAATGACCTTATATTAAAGGTTGATTCTTTTTTTTATTATTATTATTGTGTTATTAATAAAATATTTGACCAGATATAAGTTGCTAGATGACACTGAAGAAATATGCTGCCCTGCTTGAACTGAGTAGGTACATTTCAGTGGAAAAGTCAATTGATAAACATCTAGCCTATTATCAGAAAGATGCACAGCATTTTAACATAGGTCAAGAAACCAAATTAAATTTGGAGCCAGTGGAATGGGATTTCAAACTTGTGGTTTTTCAGTTTGAAGGACAGGTGCCCTTCTTGAACAAAACCAAATAAATAGTCACTTGGAACAATCCTGCATTTAGGTCACTGTAAAAGAGGAGGTTCTACACTAAGTTCCAGAAGCAGATTACTACTTGTTTTATGGATCATGTTGCTGCCAGAAGCACCAACCCTTATGCTTATGCTATGTTGACAAAAGTGCTAATTGACCTTAAGCACACTCCTGGGATGTAGTGCGAATTTCTGTCATTTGTACCTCAGGGAAGTTTGTCAAAAAGTCTTCTTGAGACAACCACCTGCTGGTAGTCTATTTAGAACACTGGAAGTGTCACCTACTTCAGTCAAGTCCAGCTTTGCTGAGGATAAACAGAATACATGGCAGGAACAGTAAGGTATTGTCAGTTGACTTCATGTAATTTCTATTCAAACAATGGATTTGTTTCCCCTGGGAAATTGTATATCTAAAATGTGTTTCATGGACCTTTGCACAGAAGTTGAGGTTATATTATATTCTGTAAAAGCAACCAGCACATTTGCAATTACTTCAAACAGAAAACATTTGGAGAACCTGCTAAAATACAACTTTTTGTCCTTTGGGATTTAATTTTCTTAGAAACAAAACATTCGCTTGAAGATAAATAGCAAGAGGCATTGATTCTACTAACTGGAACAACACTTCTAAATTAATTAAAAAAGATTTCTTAAAACCACTGTAACACCAATTAAAAACACGTCCTGATTAGAAAGTTTGGTGCTGAAGAATTATAGTTACAGCACACTGAAAACTTATTAAGTTAACATTTAATTAAGCTGGTTTATATCAAACTACTTTATATCAAAGAGAAATGCAACGTTAATTCAAAGAGTTCATGCTGAACATGAAAATCATTAACATTTAAATAAGGATGTGCCATATGGTATGGCAGAAAATGGAATACTTTTAAACATAGGGGGCTTCTGCTTGCAGCTTCAGAATTTGGAGTCCATTATTTTCTGTAAGGAAAAAAAAAACCCAAACCTTCAAAGAACACAGACATTATCAAATGGGTATGTTTTATTTAATTCATTGGGTAGTCCAGTTCTAAGTAATTATCAGGTACTCCAAATATTATAGATAAAGACACAGTTGGTGAGGACCATGTTGGTAAGTAGACCATGAAAACATGGTCTAAAATGTCTAAAAATTTTAGACACAGTTTCTTGATCTTTGTAAAATCAAGAGTGAAAGAATCAGCAGAAACAAAGAAAGGAAGATATATGTCTTTGAGAAGAGACCACTGTCTATGAGACAGTTCTATGCACTGGCTTCTGTACTTCTGAATTCCAGAACATTCTTAGATACTAGTGCAATGATCAATGCAAAAATGTTCATACAGTTGAGAGCTGGACCTCAAATGTTTTCCTGAATTCAGAGGATTTTAATTTGTGATTAGAAGATACAAAGTGCTTGACTTTTTAAACACAGCGATGAAGATTATACCTTAGGATCCCTTTAAATCCTCATGAAATGCATATTAACAGGATGTGCCAGGATAATTTCCAAGTGAGGGAAAGCTCTATGCAAAGAGAAAGAAATAATCATCTACCTGGAAAAACATCTAAATATGTTAAATGGACATGTGGCATGTATTGTAGTTGCTGAAAAATGTTGCAAGGGCAGTACAAATGCCATAGGTAAACCATTTTTCCCTGCTTTCTAAATTCATATTTCAAGATGCCCCATGCAAGTTAGTAAGTATGATTTTTTCTGATTTTGTTAGGGAACAGTCACTTTACTCCCAGGAGATGCTAGCTGGAATGAGGGTGGTTAACTCCAGTGTTTGAAATTATATGTTACGGGGTTCATTCTGCTTCTAGACAAGACTACAGCAGAAAATGCAGTGTGGATGAGATTGCTAAATTGCTAAGATTGTTTTCCTACACAAGTATAATATACACATGTATATGTATGTCTGGCTGTGCTTTGCTTTTATTTAACAGATGCATTCTATAGTCATATTGACACATAGAGTGTACAAACCCCTGTGCAGGGATCATGCAAGGGGTATTTTCATCTCCAGAATATTGAAACACAAGTTTCTAAACAAACAAAAACCTTCTTGGTTTTCAAAACAGAAGTTATTTGCTAGTAACTTAGGAGTAACTGCATTTTCATAATAACTTAAAATATTTTCATACTAATAGCAATAAGAAAAGCACTACTAAAAATAGACATTTCCCCACATGATAAATAAAGAAGAGGAGAAACTACTCTATAGAATGTTAGAGACCAAACCCCTGCAGAGCTGGAAAGAGGAATCTCATGTGAGATTGTCACCATGAATAAACCTAGACCCTCATAAGGTAGACAAAAGGAAAAAACATTCAGTCCTTGTCTTCTTGAGTCAAACATGATTTATTTGCTCATAATAAATGTAATACAATCAAATGAATATAGTTCATGGTCATTTTTATTTTGGCCATCTGTCAGTTGTCCTGCTAAGTTTTCCAGGAGTGACAACATGGTTTAATAATTATTAAAAAAAAAAAAAAAAAAGCTACAAGTTTTGACCTTACTGTTATTTCTCATTTTTCTACCCAATTGGCTGAGGAGTGTAGTATTATACTTCTATTCTTTACATTTAAAGATTTTGTTAAATATAACTTATATGTTGTCACTTTTTTTTTTTTTTTTTTTTACTTGCACAAGGCTTTTCATTTACAGGACTTTGCTGTAGTCTGCAGAGACAGAAGTGCCAACATACAGAGATTACAAACAATTTTCCTGGTATTTCTGACTGTGTGGAATGTGGAAGTAGATCTTATGAGACTCAATAGTCTCAGAAAGTATAGGCAATTCAGGTAAGCTTTGAATAAGCATCGGATATTTTGCTGCTCACTGCTTATCTTCAGTTTCAAACTCTGAAATTTTCTAGGTTTATCTGTCACAATAAAAAGAAAGAAAGGATGCAAGGTGCTATCATGATCAGACATTTGTACATCACTAATAAGCTTTTTTTCAGTGCACTTAGATATTTTGTGGTACCTGCACCCTGAGGCTAACAAATGAAAGGGGAGAGAAGTTTGGTCTGTGTTAATTTTTAAAAAGCATCTAACAAATATCAGCTCTTATCTCCATAAGTGTTAGTCAGTGAGAGGAAAATGTAAAATATCTGTTATCTGGAGGTGGAATATTGGTACACTTTCTTCCTTGGTTTTAACTGCTTCTTGTTTTCAGGATAAACATATTTAGTAATAGTTATCAGAGTGTTAAGCAATAGTTTTGAAGTGATTCAAAACTGAACTTTTTTCCTGACAGCTCTTATATTCCCTTATAAAGGGAATCTGGCCAAGTTGAAACTTTGTCCAAAGCAAGTACCATAATATTTGGTTCTCAGGTAAGAAGCTGCAGTGATGTTATTTTCAAGATGCTTCATTCTTACATAGGCTAAATACCTGTTAGACCAAATTATGAACCTTTTTCTTTATATTATTATTTGGGGTACCTCTCTGTTGTGGACAATATGCTTAAAAAAATCAACAAGTTATTACAATCTTTTCAGTTATCAACTTTTTTTAAAAAAAACACAAAAGGTAATTCAAACAGTTCAGTGGTACTGATGTTAAAGTTCTGTTTTGGTTGGCAATTTTGGGGGGTTTGTATCTTTTTACAAAAAGGTTTCCTAAATAACATGAGAGGTATTTGAACCTCACATTGTTTATTAGTACTAATGCTTTTCCATGAGTCTACTTACTAATTATAATTAGGATGAACTTAAACTGGTCAATAATTTCCAGACATATTTTTACTGGTCACTATTCTAAGTTGGTTTAGACTATGCTTCCATGATTGTTCTTTTTCCATGCGTGCTGCAGAATCACAATTAAGAATGAATAACTCAGTATATTACTCTGGAGATTTTGTCAGAAGTCCATACTTAAATATATCTGAAATTACACGAAAGCAAATCCCTTTGTTTTATGAAGTCCTTGTATGTCTAATGTCAAGTTTCACTACATAAATAACAAAGTATTTGCTATTTTCTTTCATGTTACATGGCTGCAGTAGTCCTAATTTCCATTCTTTTTTCTTTATTTTTTTCTTTTCTTTTTTTTTTCTTTTTTTTTTTTTGTGTGTGTGTGGGGTAGAATTCTTGCTATGTCTCTGAGCCTCATTCTTTCCCCCATCTTTTACATACTAGCTTAAACTCTTATGAAACCCAGGTCAACAATCAGACTATGGAGTCATGAAGATAGTTAAAACCTTGCCAAAAAAAACTTTTAAGTCATTATTCTGGATATATTTTGGAGAACAGGGTCCTATGGCTAATATTCATAGATTTTATAATTTGTACACTAGTTTCTCTAGTTTTCTACAACTCTGAAATTACAAGGGTTAAAGTTGATTTTATTCCTGTAAGGTTTCAAAACAATGATTGAAGGGATACTTTAATAATAAGGAACAATATTTTGAGGTTCTTAAATGCAATTTCACAGTAATTTTCCAAATATATTTAGCCTGTAATTTTTCCTATGTAGGTTAATAAGATTTATTACATTAAGTCTAAATAAAACCTATTCATCCTTCAAAACAGGCAGTAATAAGTACTATTATAAATGAAGAACTCATCTGTATGTAACAAATGTTATACTGAATATGACTAAGTTCAGTTTTGTTTATAGAAATAAGTATATAATAAAAATATGCATGTTTTCCTTGCACTTGAAGTGGAAGCATAATTTAAATCTCCATCATAAAGGCAAACTGCAGTAATATATATTATTATTTGAACTATCACAGGAGTTACAACAAAAAGTCAATGTATGAACTGCAGTACTAGCATTAATTCATCCCTCCCCTTTGCCCTATAAATAAGGAGAAAACCAAAATGTTTAGTTGTTAACTTAAAGCAGCATAAAGAAAGAACTTCTGGAAGTTGAATTCCTTCACCTTTGTATCCTCTATATCATTATTTATAAATTATTATTACTATATTAGTCTTTCATCTTTTTAAACTAAAATAAATAGACTACAATGCTTCAGTCTTAAGTGTTTTTCAAGCCTTCAATGACATTTGCAGTTTAAACCTTTCCATTTCTGCAATATTTTCTTCACTATGAACATTGGACACTATTCAAATAGCAATTATATTGTGGTAAATAAAGACAATTGTTTTATCTCTTAAATCTGTAGCAAAAGCTTACACTTAGTACCTTCTACTGTGAATTTAGACTCATGATTCCTGTGGATCTTTTTAGTGTTCAGTTTCCTATCCCTAAAGACCATGAACTATCTTTTCAAATTTTGCATTAAACTACATATTTAGGCATTAAGAAAGTTTCTTGGTTTTTGCTTCTGACTGCTTTACCAAATAATAAAGATTGCTTTTCATCATGATTGTTCCACTACATTAATCTCTGTCTCAATCTTTATTTATCTCCAAATATGATAGTTACTTATTTCATAACTTTCTAGTGAGAAAGTTGCTGGCCAGAACATTAGTTTGGCTGTAGTCAAGATCCAAACTTCAGGGAACTTGTTCGGCAGCATCTTATATCAAAGTCTTTAGGGACCTTAAGGGGTTCATGATATCCTAAAGCAGATAGTTTAATTGAAGTAATTTTTTGTCTCAATTTGTTGTATATATGTAGATACCATGCCAAGAGATTGGTGTTTACAGCACGACAGTGTTAGTGATAAGGGTGTCATTGAGAAAGTTGTTCTACTATAACATAAAAGACAACTATCAAAGACTGTGCAGCTACTTACTGTTGCAAGATTATTTTGTAGCCGAATCCCCCTTAAATTTAAATGCTTATATCTAGTGTGTTTTGTTGTGTTATTTTTCTGTACATGGTTCTTGCAGATGAAATCTTTAGCCACTGGCTGACATAATTTACTTATTCCTCTCCAGAAAGTAATCAAAAGCTGTCCAGACTTAGCGAACGCTTTAATACTTTGGGGGAAAAGGCTAACAAATCACATGCAGACAATACACAGCAGTATTAACTGATAAAACACGTTATAAAATATTTTTCAAATTCAAAGTTAGTGACTCCTACATTAAATTGCAATAAATATTAAAGAGAATTATTTATTTGAATTATATTTTCTCATTATTTAATCCCTCTTGAGCTGATTTCATCCTATGGCCAAGGTTTCATGAAAATGTGATTATGAACACTGCATATTTATAATCTCGTAAGTAAAATATAATCAATCTTGAGGAAAAAACCTTTACTGCATAGCAAAGAGAGGAACATTAGCAGAGGTAAGAGGAATGTAAAGTGTTAGGTAGGCAGCTGTATTCCAATATCTTAAAGATAATTATGACTAACCTATATTATTTACCTCAAGAAGATTTCACCTTAACTCCATTACTTCTTGTTTTGTTAGAGAATTATTTCTAGTTAAATGTAAAGTCTTCATTGAAAGAATAGCAATGATGAACATATACCACAGCTGTGGTTACAGTACTTGCTCTATGATGCTTTTGTCAGGTTATTGCTAGATTATTTTTTGTAATTGCCTTCTCCTGGGAATTCATTTAGTTCCATGTAAATCAATCTAAAGGTCTTTTTTGGTAAATAAGATTTACTGAAATAAATTCCTCTCATTTTCTCTTTATAGCTGATCTCAGATCTCTATTTTGTCTGCTGTTGCTACTAAACTATTTATCCTAGCTACAAGTTCTGTCGAACCTCCTTTACTTAGAACTTAATTTGTCTAAGTGGCACTTGAAAAAAATGAAGTGCCCTGGTAAAAGGCAATGGTATCTTGAAGATCTCCTCTATATGTTCATTCCTCTCATTTAACTTCAGCAGTATGTATGAGTATCCTGACTTGTTCAGAGAAAAGTACAGACCCCTAAGGTATACTAGCACAGTTTTCAAGACTGAATAAATACCTGTAGTAAGGAGAGGTAGTATAGGTATCTTTGCTTTCCAGTCTGCTGTGTCTTATGGCTATTCTGGGCATGAGCACAGGACAAAGCTTTGTATATAATAAAAAGGAGAGGTAGGTGGTCACAGGTAAAACTTCTCAACTCATGGTTGATAAGGACTGAAGCAGCATAATGATTTATTAATGACATGTTATTAACTGCCTATCAGTAAGCCAGTCATTCAGGATAGCTACAGTAGTGCATACAAAATCTTAATGAAGACCTACAATTTTATAAACACTTTATAAATATTCTTTAAATGCTGTACTCACACTCACTAACTACTGTGTGCATGCTCCCCCTCTTGCAGGCCATGTGAATAAAAAACACCCACTCTGTGCTTCTGGGGATGCAGGTTCTTCTATTCACCTCTATCTCCTGTCAGAGCAATAGGTATCCCACTTTTATGTGTATGCTGCTTCTCCCTAAAACCTGCTCATCCACATGCTGGTGAGAAGGGCACCATGGTCACATATGCACATCTAGTTTTGAGTGCCTGGTCCTGCACCCTGCGTTGTCACTTCTCTAGCTGGATGTAGGCTGCTTATGGCATTTGGAAAGGAGGGTGCTCTGCCGTGCCAGTGCCAAAACAGATTTAGATAGCTGCTTTGTTATCCTTTTCTTACTCTAAAATCACTCACTATTGTTGCAGATTTTCATGAGTCTCCATTTTAAAAATCCATCCATTTTATTTAGTCAAGGTGAGGCAAAAAATCAGAAAGTTTAAATTTGCAACTAAGCATGGTTTAGTTGCTGAGATAAGAATCTGTACTCTTCTGACAGAGTGATTTAATTTGTAAACTTTCTGTAGAATGTCAAGCTCTCAAAATCATGTGTCACCACTAAACCTTTTACAACAGAGACAGCTGCAGTAGCCCTGTGGGTGTTCACCTCAGAAAGTTCAGCTTTATTCACTGTGTGGTGATAATAATAGTAACTGGACATGTCAAAGCATGATTCCATTCCAGAAAATTACAATAAACCAGGCCACCAGGCTGTAACTAAGCATAGCTCCCAGGGTCTGTCTTTGTAAGAGACTGGGGGGAGAATGGGAGTGTGATGACTGAAGAATCAGAAAGCATTACAAATATTATACTCAATTAAAAAAGAAAGGAAGAATTTTCTAAATCATAGTGTCTTTCCTCAGGGGTACTCAATATCACTCAAGGAAGCAGTCTTCCTGCTTTCTTCCCTTGTGTACTAATAAACAAGACTGACAGTTCCTGGAATTTTTCTTTATAATAATGACTTACACTTTTTTATATAGCTTTCTGGGCTCTGCTGTCCTGTAGCATTGATAATGTAGACTGAACACATAGTGCCTTCTGCTAAATATGTTCTACAAAATTCTGAAAAATGGAAAAGTTCTTAAAATTGAAGGTATTTGCTAAAATAGAAAGTGATAAAACAATTTTTTTATTTCACTTAAAAAAAAGAAATCCAGAAACTTGCGCTAGATCATTTATTTTCCTGAGAATATACTCTCGTCTCTCAGCTGTAGAATGAGAGGTAGAAAGACTCCAAGGGTCATACTTTGGATTCAGCAGTCTTTCTTCATATAATCGGTTACAAGATTGGAGGCTTAATTAAATAAGAGATGTAACAGGTTAAGTGAAATGAGAGGAGAGGAGACCATTTTATGAAAATACATTTAATTTCTAATAAAAAGTTAAAGAACATTCTAAATGTTACAATTGAATGTTCTCTAAAATAAAGGCATGACTACTCATGAGTAGCAAAATTAGTCCGAGTTTGTTGTTGCAGCACGTAATTAATGTTAAGTTTAACTTGTTCTATACCCATGATGTTTTTGACCAGCCTCTAAAAAATTCCCAGTAGAGAGGACTGTCAATACTACTCACTTGTCTCTTGTACTTTTCTTACTCTTTACTGTTCTCTTAGGAGTAATATGAAGAGACTAGAAAATATATGCATGTATACCAGCCCATGCTCTGTCACTTTTTTCTCTACTACATAACAAGCATTTGAAAAAGGTTATTAATCTGGGGGGCTGGCATGCTTCTGCTGTGTCTGAAACAATTCATTTTGACCTGAGAAGACAGAATAGTTTTAGCAGCTTCCTAAAAACTGTCGTAAGTATTACACTCTCCAGAACAGGATAAAGGTAATAATTTTTTTCCTTTTGTGGGAAAACTATGTCTGACTGTGTCTATTCTTTCTTCTGCAAATCTTGAGCTCTCATTTATAATTTGTCTTTCATTACTGATATACAACTGCTTAATAAAAACATTTCAGAAATAAATTTGTGTAATAAAAATTGTGAAGTATAATTACAGATAATATTAACAGGGATGTGGAAAATACACTTTTTTTTTCTTCCTTTCATAACTTTCTAAAGTGCAGTAAATTGCTGACCTTTACTACTTCAAGTGATTAATTTGGTTTTATTATGCACCTTGTATTTTGATATCTTGTTGACTATAGTACATTTTGAATCTTACTGGGTAACATAGTCTGGCTGCCTACCAAGAACAAGTGATACCTTACTGTTCATTGTGACATCTGACTGCTTTGGAATAGAGGAAAAGTCTCTTGACAGATGTCTTGACAAAGCAATAATGAAAAGGTCATACCACACTTCCTGCAGCATTTGTCTTGTTTCTTTAGGGGCTGTGTACCAAAAACTAGATCCAATTATACCTAATTAGGAATACCAAGTTCTGCAATGAAGTTAAGAATCTGTTAAACACTTTTCTCAAAATTACTAGACATTATATTTGAAAGCTCTAAAGTGGCATCTCACCAACATTACTATTCAGATCCAGTCTTAAAACTTCTTATCTTTTCTAAAGATCAAGGTCACAGAGCTCAACAGTTCTTGTTTTATGGGGCCTTAGGGCCATTTTGAACTATTATTACTTCACGAATTGTTGATTATGATTGAATGCTGGAACAATCGTACATCACAGATATTCTGAGCAAGTCTTTCCTGACACCATCAGCATTTGGAATAATGAATGCCCAACATTCAGTGACAATTATGAAAATGTTTGCTTATCAATTATTTTATCCTCCCTTGATAGCCATGACTGATTAAAGGCTAATTCTAAAAATACTGGTTATTTCAGTAAGTACACCAAGTATATTCTTTTTGTTATAAGATTTTGATTTTAGAAAGCAAAATAAAAATAATTGATAATTCTAAAGAAAATATTTTCTGTGTTGATATACAAAAGTAATTTGGCTAAGTTTGCAACAGGCTGTTTTGAAAGGCCACAGAAGTCTAGAGGAGTCTTTCAACTGACTTAATGAGTTTTGTTAAACCCGTAGCTGTTAATTACATTGGCAACAGTGTCATCATTATTATGGCACCAGTAAAATAAGGTGCTTAATTGTGTTGTTTTTACACTGCTTAAAAATGGACCTATTTATTTTGTTTTGCATCAGACCTTTTCTGCTTAAGCAGTATCAACAATAAAGTTAGTTACATTCCAGCTAGCTCCATATTTTAAAACGCTTAGATACAAAATTTAGTCTGAAGTCAAGCAGGATTTAGAAGTCACTAAGACTGTTGCCATCTGTTTTTCTTCTAAATGGGAAACATGGATTCTGATTAGTACATTTGGAGAAAGCCTATGTACAATAAATCTTATTTTCCCTCTGCAGTTTGCAATAACAAGTGAGTTGGAGTACAGTTTTATATTTTGTAAACCTTAATCACACTGTTGCAAAAAATGACTCAAAAATAACTTCAATAATTATTCAACTAAATGCTTACAGTTTTCTTTCCCTCTGTTTTGTCTTGTAGTGATTAATGTGCGATATACTCAAGTGGATGACTAATAGCTCTTCCTGGGATCAGATAGTTTTTTTTTTAAAAAAAAATCCAGATTGAAAGAACAGAAAGACTGTTCAGTGCAACTCTGTCCTCAAAGGCCAAGTTGTCAGAGTGAATATCCTTCATATAAATTACTGTCTTGTATATTTATAATACACTATACACTTATATCCTACCCACTTATATATCTAGTGAGAAAACCTTTTTGTTACTAGAGGAACATTCCTCTAATAACACATATGACATAGCACCAGGACTGATGAACTTGACTTTAATTAAGAAGCCCACAGGAATGGGATAGTTTTACACTCAACAAAACAAAAACATAGCTGGTGAAAAGAAGAAAGTGAAATGAATGCAGCTTTGATACACTCTCATCGTTCTTATTGTTCTTGACAAAAAGCTTACTTGTTTTATTTAGAAAGTGTTTTTACTTTTAGTGATGTATCTTTATAATCAGTAATTACTTAGTTGTAAATAATTTATATTTGATATGAGAATATACCATGAATTTTAGGACTGAATGATTCAATGCAGGTGAGCCTGAAATTCATATTTATTTTTGCACTTTTCATCCACTCCCTTGCCTCCCCCATTTCACTTTCCCAAATAGTTTTTCCCCTCATACTGTGCTTGTTCTATCTTTGAGCTAAATACTGATATGCACTGTTGGGGGCAGGGGAGGAGGGCTGCACAGTGGCCTGGATAACAACAGCTGACAAGAAGTGATGTGAGAGTAACTCTTTGTGACTGAAACAGCCAAAACTGTCTGAGAGGATTTGTCCAAACAGCAATGCTGCTGAAGATGATGACGGCCATCATCCAGATTGAAGAGCAACCAGGAAATTACAAAAAGACATTTGAAACAATGAAGTACCTTGAAAAGAAATAAGACACATGGAAAGGACGCAACAATCCAGACAGGCCTTGGAGTGAGAAGAGGGTAACAGAGCAGCAGTTTAAATCCATTCTGACACTGTCAGAAGTCACGCCAGCATGTGACTTTTAGGGCGCTCCCAGGCAGTATATATAAATATGGGAAGCAGCATCTGCAGAAATAAAGGTTTCTTAAAGCTCTGTGTGTGTGACTAAAACTTTTTGTCATTACTTACAAAAGGTTGGTTAGAAATTTTTAGTTCTCAACATGTTTTTCAGTGTGTCACTGGTTTATCTGTATTGCTGCATTTGTGATCCTCCGTGATTGGTTCACTGTATACCAGTTAATGGCAGTATTAATAAATCCATAAAACATTTCAGTCTCAATGTAATTTATGTCATGTGAATTGAGTAGTTTTTCATGCTGGTACAGTACATATTGTAACTAGACATATTATAACTAGAAGCATTCTTTAATGAAATCAAAGTAATTCTAGATGATTTGAGCTTTGCAGTGTAGTGACTTTTTTTTCTGTTTGTTAGAAATTGAGATGCACCTTGAGCAGGAGAAAAAAAAATTCTAAAAATCTTTCTCCTTCTTCGGACATCTTAATTACTTGACTTGCATTTTCTGTAAGTAGTAATTTTCATCATTGTAACTGTTACAAAGTCTACTCCTAGAGAAAGAAGTACAAAGTTTATAAAAATACTAATTGAAGCTACAAAGTATAAATAAATAATAAGTAAAGTGTAAATAATTATAGCTTTTAAAATTTTTCTGACAGTGCAAAAATAGGGGCAAGATTGTTAGGAAATTGCTTAATGCAGGATCATTTTATACGATATGTATCTAGCCTCATATACCTCTGTGCTGTTCTGAGTCAGGTCCTTGATAACCTTCCAATTCTCAAATACAGGTGTTCATTGTGCTTTACCGAGTTATAAACAATTGAAGAAACAAATTATATATTGTTATGTAGGCCTATTACACATCAGGATGAATTACAAGAGAGTATGATGGCACCAAGTGATAAAGGATTATGACTTTATGCGCTGCTAGTGCTGAACTACAATTATCTTAGCCAAGAACCTACAATTATTCAAAATAAAACACAGTGTGCTCTAAATGTGGCCTACTCAGAATATACGGGGTGTCTTCTACTGATAATTTAGCTCAAAGGCTAAGTTTTCAGTATCAGTGTGACCTTTTCATTTCCCTAAGTTATCAGCCTGTTCCCATAGCATGTATAATTTTTTCAGACATTTTTAAAATAAGTGTACAGAGACAGAAGCTGTCTAGAAATTTTACTCTAAGCCTCTCTACTTTCAACAGTCCTGATAATTTTGTGTCATGCCATTTTTTTGTGCCATGCTCTCTCCTGTGAATGAGGAGGCAATGGTTTAGACTTAGTGTGTTTCAGGTGTGTTTGGCTGGTGATGAGGTGGTTATGAGCTGCTGCATACCAGTTACAGCTGCTTCCAGATGGCTGTGTGGTAGAGAACCAGGAAAAAAAAAAAACAGTATATGCCAAAAATACTCACCAGAGAAGTATGTGGTGCCTCCCAATGAAAGATACTGCAGCCACTAAGTTGTGTGCTCTTCACATTTTCTAAGGGAAGTGCCACCAGAGCAGGAACTGTCTTGAGGGAAAGTTCTGCGAAAACTGCTGCCCCACTACAGCAGGAATGCTGAGGGAAGTACCTCCCAAACTGCTGCCACACAGCGGGAATGCTCCCGAGGGATGCGCCACTAAAACTGTTACCACACTAGAGCAGAGACTGCTGACAGAAGTGCTGCCGCAGCTGCTCTCACACCAGAAAAGGGACAGTCCTGAGGGAAGTGCTGCCCAAACTGTTGCCATGCCAGAGGGAGGACAGTCCTGAGGGAAGTGCTGCTACAGCTGCTACCACACCAGAGCAAGGATGTTCCTGAGGGCAGTGCTCCTATGCTGGAGTGAGGACACATTTGAGGGGGCTGTGGCCTACTGCTGATTATACATCAGAGTAGAGCCAGTGAATAACAGAGCAGCAGAAACTTTTAGGCCTCAACTGCTATACAATCTGTTGTCTCAGAGGAATTTTCAGACTGGCAGAGAAAACAAGGTAATTCGAGAATGGGCAGGTAGGAGGATAAGGGTTTGTCTAATCATGTTTTATTTTTCCTCAATACTTGAATCAGTAATTAGAAGTTTGCTTTGATGAGCAGTGAATTAAGTGAAGTAAAACTCTCCAACTTTGGACTGTTTGCCTTCAAGATACTTGAATGAGACTTGATACAGACTTCATCTAAGCATTATGTCTTATACAAACTCCCTGTTTGGGTGGTCCTGGCAGACACTAGGTAGAATGATCCAACTGCAGTTACTGTGCACTATTTTCCTTGAGAACTTGCATGGAACTCTCAGGGTGCTGTGAATCCACATCCCAGACCTTTCTAGAGAAACAAAACTAAAATTGTATGCATAACAAAAATAATTTTCCCATCTCTAGGTGTGGCATTGTCAGAAGAAGATAGAGGGCTTCCGTAAACATGGGGCCTGAAGAAGTGTAAGGTACAACATATCTCACAGGTACTGCTAGGAAGCCATTCTGCAAAGGGCTCCTATCAATAACACAGTGAATATAACTAAAATGCCATCACCTGTGGTGACTGCTAGTTTGAGTTTTAAAGCACGCTTTACTACCTTATGTCTTTAGGTATGAGCATTAGAGGTTATCATCAGATGAATAGCTGGTAATTCAAGCAGTGGTTCTCAGGATCCTTAGAAACATTAGGCATCCACAAAGTCAGGTGAAAATTTATGGAAATAAAAAGTTAGAAATTATGCTTTAGGAATATCAATTCATCTTGATGGGATCACAATAGAACCATCAAAAGGTCTTTTTTCTTCCTCAGTGAATTCTTTATTGTGAGTGCATGCAATTATGTCAGCTGCTTAACATCAGCATATCCTATTACAGACAACAGTTTTCAGGTTATTATTGTTGTTTTCATGATTCCAGGTAAATAACATTTCTGAAGTGATAATCTTATGATGTATGATTTTAATGAAGTGTAAATTTTAGATTTTTTTGTCATATAATCTAATCCAAAAGTTAGCACATTCTTTTTATTTTAATGTTGTAGTCAATAAGTGATTTACAGTTTTAAAAACACAAACAGAAACTACTTTTCACTGCTAAAATACAGCTACTGGGCTGGCATTTTCCTCAATTTCTAGTCTTGTTTTGTGTTACTGTTCATCTCTGATTAGAAATTTTTCTAACCTCTGAGGTTTGTAATTGAGGATTGGAAGACAGCTGGGTTTTGGTTGATGGTAGAAAAAGATATATTTAATTTTGTTCCTGCACTTAAGAGTATTTTTCGTAATGTATTTCTATGATATGTTATAAAATATTGATGTCTTTTAGTACTCTCTGATAGTATTTCTGGTTATATAAATGAACTAGCCCCTATTAACATTACAGATGAGTATCCAAATCCATGTGTCTTTGGAATCTTTCTGTGTAATAGGGAATTTATAAACTTAATATTCTCACATTAATGTAAAAATAATACACTTAAGTATAAATTAGTTTGCTTTAAATAGTAGAGTGCCCAAGTAACTAAACAAAATCTATTTAAGGTCACTGTAAAAAGACATTAAATTTGATTTTGTAAGTACATTGATTACCATCTGGGGTTACATTCATAGAATTTAAAAGGAAACAAGCGTGTTAAAATATCTAATCTCACCACCAAGGATCCTAATCTGTTTAATTTCACCTGATCATCTTTGCATTTTACATATTTCTTCATCTGGAATGAAATAAATCATGTGGTTGATCTAAATAATTCTTTTGTCAGTGTACAGTATCCTCTTCATACATATCAGTTGTGTGATAGATAGGTAAGACAATATAAATATTATTTCAAAGAGAAGAAATATCCTAATAGAACTTTGGACAGGAATTTGTTTCTGTATGAAGTTATATTTGCATAAAATAATACCTTAATGTGTAGTTTATTGTTTTTATTTTCTTAAACTGGGGTTCAAACTGAAAGCACCTGTGATGACTGTACTTGAAAAATCTCCAAAATTTGGAAGGTGATTTTTTTTTTCCAATTTTTTTTTTTTTTTAGAACCTATGTGAAAAAGTTTGTATAGAATTAATTTACTATTTAGTATTAGTGTTATACTGTCTACATCAATGCTATATGGTAGCAGTTCAAGTACTTCATCATAGTAAAGAGAATTCTTTGGGGACATATACACATATCATGAAACCTATTAAATGTTGATGTCCTCAGAGGCCTAGTGAATTTGAGATAGGACTAGCCCCAGATGTGTAACTTGTGATAATATTCACTGAACACAGAAATAGCTTTTGTTTCAAATACACATGGTAATAAATTGTTCATACTGTACCTGTCACTGTAAGTGTTGTCTACAAACAGAGCAGCCTCTCATTAAGGGGCTTACACTGCATTTAGAGTAATTGAATCAGCAGTTCTGTTCCATTACAGTAGATATATATGTGGCCTGAATATCTTTGATCTTTTGCAGTGATTTAAACACAGTTATGCTGACTTCAGTGAAGAAGCAGTGTTGGAAGTCTGAAAAATATTAAGGGTTATTATTAATGATGTTTAAAATATTTTAATGAAACTCAGGTTGACTGTTGTATTTTATGACCTTTGCATCCTACAATATGTGGAAGGAGAACAACAATTTAGACTTCCCATTCAGACATTATGAGTGCTCAAAATATTTTAAAATGGGTCCTTACCTCCTGCCCGACCCCCATCATTTGAATTCTGAATACAGGCAATGAATGAATTCTGAATAAAAATGAATTCTGAATACAAGAAAAATTCAAAACACACTTGTCTTTCATTTTAATGTTTCATGACCAGAATATTTATGTGGTGTTCTTCTTTGATATTAATCCATTTTTCATGTCATGTGACAGTTTACTGCATTGTCTCCAAATAGAGATTTTAGCAAAAGAATTTCTTTGTTTCCTCACACATTATTAGCTATATCAGGTCATGGTGTTAACTGGATTTTAAATATTCTCAATTACAATGAAACTCATGTGGAAGTACCTGTGACATTCACATGAACACCACATGAATTCTTAATCATGGCATGTTATAGTGAATACTAAACAAAATATTAATATTAGTATAACTCTATTCCATCTTTGTGATCAGGGCAGCTGTGTGAGTAGAAAAGTAAATGTGTCCTTGATAAAGACAGGAGAACTTGTAAAATCACAATGCAGCACCTGTGCTGAAGGCAGAGATAGACTAGCGCATTCCCTAAGCAACTAGGGTGAAAATGGAAGCATGCAAGAATGCTGCTGGCTTTTTTTCTGTGTGTGTTTCTGTAGGTAATAGAATGAGATATGGAATACTGCATTAAAATTTAAACATGACATCCCTAAAAAAGTTGATCAAGACCAAAGAGCTTGTGTTATCACTTATTTGTACAGCAAAAGCACACCACCACTGCAGGGCACAAAGAACAAAATGAGAACAAGAACAATTAGTCTTTCCTATTTTTAGAATTATGCTCATGAATTTGTTTGGGACAGTATTTGTAGGGAGGAAAAAGAATAGAAGCCTGTTGGTGAGTGGATCAAGGTGCTAAGTGGGGAACAGGAAACAGAGGCAGTGTTAGTCAGCATTGCATGGTACCAAGTGCATGGAATTCTGTCTCTCCTGAAAAGCTTGGAGATATCCTATTAATTTATTATTGGTGTTTTTTTCATAAACTAATGCTCACTGGTGTAACTGAGAAGCCTTCTACTGCAGGGTAGATCAGACTACAGTTTTCATCTCATGGATGAAACCCAACTGCTGCTGCATTGTCCTTTTCCAAGCAAGTGGGACAAAAAAAGATAAAAATATTTTCATTGAAGAAAACCCAGTGAAACTGTAAAAATATTATCTTGCTCTTAGATTTTTCTGTCTGTTTTATAAACTTCCATAACCCTTCCTCTACACACAATAAAAAACCTTAATGACCACGGAGACAATAACCTCCATTTCATTTTTTTAAGGGAAACATTTTCACATTTATTTTAAGTGTTTTCAGTTGCTAGTAGTGGTTGGTGATTGTATGTATTTAGAATTGCTAAGCTTCTTTTGCTCTGAAATGAGTATTTGTGGAGAGTTTTGTGTATTTAAGCTGATCAAAGGGATTTCTCATTAACATGTGTTGTGCCTGAACCTTTGAAGATACAGTGCTTATTAGATCAGCATTGTATACACATTTCATTATTCATTCTATCATCTTTATCTTCTATTAAACTGTTACTCATGAAAGTGATGTGTCGGACTTTCTGATTTGGGAGAGGGATTGTTTCCAAGGAGAACTTTTGGACTTTCACTCTTTTAATGTTTTTAATGAGGCAATGTTTCTTTTTAACCCTTGCTTTACAATCTGGCTCAAAGCTGTAGTTGAAATACCAGCAACTCAAACATGTATCTTTGGTCATCCAATAAGCTGCCTTTCTTCTCCCTCTACAAGAGGTCAAAAGTTCAGCTTCCCTTATTTCTAGGAAAAGGAAAGTAATGATGCTTTTTGAGTACTTAACTGATCAATATTTCAAAAACTTTAATACTGTCTTTTTCAGGATAAACTTGAAGTGCTTATAGTAGCAAGTGTTAACACACTTTTATCTATTGCATAGATAGAAATGATTAACTAACATGCTGCTACATTTTGTGATTTTTTCAGATTGAACATATTACATTTAAAGAATACCCACAGCTACTCTAAATTGTTATAGCCCCATCGGCTTTACCAGAACAAATGTTTATGTCTCAAACCCTGTAATATCTATACAGCAAGCTTTGTAACAGCCTGCAAAACAAAGATCCCATTTATGTTTATTCTTTTAAAATGGATTAAAGAGGAATTTCTTGAAGTTATAACTGGAAACGTCTTCATTAGGTGAAAATTGCTTTAACTGTAAATATTTTATAGACCAGCATTTTATATATGGTTTGCATCTCATCCTTAACACAAAATTTTCAATCCTGCTGCAAGTTTTAGGAAGTTGAGTTGCTGATGTACTAAAAGATGCTACAAAAATTCATTAAAACATTTTAGACAGTCATATATACTTCATGTAGTGAATCAGAAGGGAAAATTTCCATATATTTTTGAATCTCTTTGCCATGTTTTTCTAAGGAAACTTGAGACTGAATACTTAAATTTATAGCCTGTTTTAGATTGATAGCATATTGATTGGTGGAAGAAGTTTTGTGCCTTTAATAAACTGAGTTTATCCATTAGTCTGTCCTTACCCTGAGTTACACTATTACCTTAAAATATTTTTTTTTTAAGATAAGGTTTGCAAAAGTGCAGAAGATTTACCCTCTGAACATGGTTTCCTTCAGGAATTTTTATTCAACCTTTTTTGAAAATATTGACCCAAATATATAGAGTTAGCTGGTACATTAATATTGTATATCCAAACCTAACAAAGTAGCAGTGACTTAACAAATCAAACAAGAATGGTCTTAACAGTGAAGATATCAGATGGGTGAAGATATTAGATTAGATATTAGGAAGACTTTATTTAATGAAAGAGCAGTCAGGCACTGGAATGGGCTGCCCAGGGAGGTCGTAGAGTCATCATCCCTGGAAGTATTCACAAAAGCGTGCAGATGAAGTACTTCAGGATCTAGTGGGATGGTGAGGTTTTGACAGTTGGATGCACTGATCTTAGAGATCTTTTCCAACCGTGAAAATTTGGTGATTCTGTAATACTTTTGTGACTCCCTTGTTATCTGGCTTTGCTCTTAACCTCTATTATCAGGCCTGGCAATTTCTACTACTTAGGTTGTAATACCTCAAAGATACTCTCTCTTTAAAAAAACAAATTAGCATAAAATGAAATTGAATTTTTTAATGATTATCAAGTTTATGTAAATGATCAATTTGAAAAAGAATTTTATGTAATCGGACACGTTCACTACTCAAGCTTAACATTAAGTGTTCTCTGCAAATCTCATTATAAGCAGCTCATAAGAGTATAATTAACATATTAATTTATATTCAGAAGGCCATCTAAATGCCATAGCATTTTTATTCATCAAATTACTTTCCACTTTTGAATAGGTATAGGGGGGGAAAAAAAAGTGAAAGGAAACTTCATAGGGTCAGAAAGAGTGGCATTCAAACTGTCATGAATAACATTTTTGTTGACTGTTCTTAGTAAATGCACTTTCAGTTGTCTTTTTGAAGGGCATTTGGTACAAGCAAATGCATATTTTATTTTATTTTTAATATCTGTTTTAGCATGACTGTTCAGTGTCAAATATGTATGATTACACAACTTGGTTCTGAATTTAGTTGGACTTAACAAAGGGCGTAAATTGCAGTTAAAATATATCTGTCTAGCCTCTTGACCTAATTCTATACTGTAAAGGCATCTATACAGCCTTGTATTATTTCGGAGCAGATTTACAGTATGAACATAAGAATAAAATGAACCTGAAGTAGATCCCCTGAGATCTTTGATCCCTTTGCAATCAAAGTTATAAATTGAAACCTTGGGAGTGGACTCCAGATAGAAGGGAGAAAGAATTAAGCTAAAGGACAGAATTCTTGTGTAAAGAAAAGTATAATGTGCTTCTATATCAAATTCAGTGATTATTGTTAGTGCAAATAATAGAAAGATCAGGTGGGAATCTATACCAAAATTATCTTTATTTTTGAAATTATTTTGTTTTATAAGGTTCCAGCTGTTTTCTTTGTTGTTCTGCAAAATTACAAAAACTGCTGTAAAATGAAAGCAGAAATTGTTTTGAGAAATGTTTGTCAAAATAAGAGTAGATTAGAGTAGATTGATTATATTGATTCTGCAACTATAGAAATAGATAACCACTGCTTCAAACAATTGAATGTCTGCCAAATCTTTGTAGCCCAGTTGATGCCAGTGGAAACTACATCTCTCAGAAATTTATTATTGGTGTTAGTATCTGATATAGCTAATAATACTTTAGCCTTTTGCAAACACATCAGCTACAGGAGAGGTACGTGACTCTTCTTTGCTTCTCTTTGGTTTAAACAAGACACAACAGATCATCATGGAATGAGAAACTGGGACTACAAATTTTCACCTTTGTGTTAGCCATGTAAGAAAGTTCTGTCATGGAAGGTGAGAGAAGGTTTGATGAAGGAAGATTAGAGAATTAGTTGTCCTAGTTGCTGCACAAATACCCTTTCTTTCAGAAATTGGTAAACACAATTTCTGAGTCAAAACTGTTTTCCCAGCATTACACATTTCATATATGTGGGTTATTCAGAATCAACTTTTACCTGAATTTACTGTACCACTTGTTTGGTTGGTTTTGGTTAACTGATTATTTCTTTTCCTCATCTTTATTATAGAAATAGAATCTGAAATAGAATGTTCAGTCACATCTCAAGAAATATTTTCCAAAAACATTTAGTGGTTAATATCTAAGAATAAATAAGTTTGAGGCAATCACTAACTGCTCGACAGTTCCCAAATGGAAAAAAAATTTGCATTAGGAAGAAAAGAACCAATCATAAAAGTTATGTAATCCAATTATAGAGACTTTGTGAATCTTGAGTTCATGGACTGTTTGCCTTATTTAGTAGTCTAATTAAAAAGATACCAGAAGAAGAAAAAAGGCAATGACATCTGTTAAAACACTGAACAATTGCCAAGAAAACAAGGTGTTAAAAGCATTCTACTTCAGGTCTCCAGTCTGGAAACAATCCTGACTTTTAAGATGTATTATTCCAGAAATAAAGTAGTTGTACAATTATGCATCCAGTCATTTTTTATTGGAGTTTGGAGTTACTGTGATTCATGACTCAATACTAGGCTTCAAATGACAGCAATTTTTAGCTGTGTCCTTTTAGCTTAAATCAGATGGGTGACTCCAAAACCTGTAGCTCTTGACTCTTCTAGCCCGTTATGATTATTAGTTCTTTCCCATCAACTTATTTGTATGTCAGCTTCTTTGCAGCACTTCTTGATGAACTTGAAATATTTTTAGTCAATTAATTAATCTTCTGCATATGGTACTTCTGCTTCTGTTTAGCCCAAATTTGTGAAGATATTGTCTTCTAAATTGATACAAGAATATGACTATAGATCTCAAAAGAAAAACATTTTGTCTGTAGACTCTATTTTACTCCACCGTTATCACACTATTTTGAAAATTCTGGAGGAATTCCCACAACTAACAAAACAAGCATAATTCAACTATATGTCTTGCATTTAAACTATTCTGCTAGAGAAGTGAAGTTAACCTAATAGTCAAGTACTTGAAAACCAGTTGATAGCCTACTGCTCCATTTAACATGTTTTACAGACATCAAGTGCACCATATGAGATGTTTACTTGAATTGTTTAACAAGGACTTAGGAATGTTTCTTTTCAAGTATCTGCAGTGTCAGATCCTTGCCCACACAGAAGCTATGCTATTTAGTCAGTACTGTTATTACTCTTCCATCCCACATGTAAATATGTCTTTAAATTGGAGAAATAAGCAGAATTGAGAATAGAATTTTATTTTATAAACATAATGAGTTTTCTGAAATTACATGCCTGAATCATCTTATATTGTGCAGTGGATAGCTTGGTTTTCTGTAACGTTATTTATTTCATGTGAACAGGAAATTTGATTTTTCTTCTGGTAGTCTACATCACTTCATGTGCTTTTCTGAAGTGGTAATAAAGAGTTACGTTTCTTTTATGTGCCTCTATTGACCTTTTAACTTTAGTTTTTGAATATACAAATATCTTTTGACTTTATGGACTCATATATCAAGCCAGTTTAATATTCTCTATTACTGAAAATAAAGCTGTGAAAATATCTAGTTTCAGAAATGTAACACTGCTGATATTACAATTCTGCACTTTGTTCTCCTACTAAAGTATGCAAACCCACATGCTAAAAATGTCTCTTCATAAGAAAAATGAATTATACTGTGTGCTATAAGAATTAAAATTGAGCTTTGCAACAATATTTAGATATTAAAAATAAAAGGGAAGTGATGCTTTAAAGGGTTTCTAGCATAAGTCTACTACATGCTTCTGGATATACAGAAGACCCTTTGACCATTAAAATGATCTGATTTCACTGTGAAAGAGCATAAAATTTAGGTCATCTTGGTGATAATGAAAAACTATAGAGCATTTGCTGGTTTTTGGACCCATGTTATTACACTGCTGAATCTGCAAAGAATTATGCATTTTGCATTTTGATGGAAATAGCTGTCACTGAATAGTCTGAACTAGAGGGAAAGACAAAACTTCCCTTTCCTACCTAGCTGTCAGTCAGCTTTCTGACTGAACAAAATACAAATATGATATAATTAACATCTGCAGGATGTATTTTAATACAGACTCGTGGTCTTCACAACTGAATTACATGTTCCATTAAAAATGAGAAAAAAATATGCCATTATAACAATATACCTTTTGTTTCATAAATTGTATGCTTTTAAAATAATTATTGTAAAAGGTGGTTATGTGCATTTAACTTTTTAAATTTTTTTTCATGGCTTTGACCTCCAGTTCAATCGCAGCTAGAAATTTTATAAAATAAATATTATTGTTAAAGGCAATTTAATCAGTGAGGCTATCTTCTTCCAGTTTTCTTGCCGAGAGAACATTATAACTGTATCTACATTTCTACCTGACTTAGATACTGAATGTTCTGGGGCCTTTTGTTCCCAGTTCACAGAATCAGAGAATTTCAATTTAGGAATGTTAGGAATTCCTAGATGTTAGGAATAAAAAGTAGTTAATGGTTTAGAAATTACCAAAGGCATTGTAGAATATAGCTTTGGGAAAAGAAAACGAGTAGTTTTCTCTCAATTCTCTATTGTAGTAGAAAAAGAATATTGGATTTTCTTCAGACTCTTGTAAATTTATCCTTTCACTATAGCTGGAAATGCTGTGGTGCCTGCAGACTCAGTAATTTAAGTTTCTTACCCATTCTTACCAATCCTATCATTCAGCAGGACAGGAAAAAAAGGTTTGTTTTAAATGATGTGCTCATTAAATGGATGTATTACAAAGCTGATATGTTTAATTTGTTAGTCCAAATAAAGTTAGGGGTAAGAGAATGAACTAAAAGGGACAAAATTGTGTAACCTTGTTATATATATCACAGTAAAAGCACTATTGAATTACTGAAAGTAAATAGTTCAAAATACAGGCTTTCAGCAGTTAGTCAGGTAAGTGGTAGCCCATTTTGAGTGACGTTTTAGTTTTTATTTTTGCTTTTATTTTTTTTTTTTTTATATTACAGTAGATTCAGTTTGGTAAACTGATTAATATGACGTATGAGTTTGCAGACCCATCTATGAGTAAGCTCTATTTTGGTTTGCTAATCATCCTTAAGCTTGACTTTATAAAACAATATTGAATACTGTGCTTATGAGTTAATTTGATATGGTATTGCTACCCCTTTTTTATTCACTTTGCATGGCATCTAGAATAATACTGTGAGAAGAAAAGCACTTTATTTCACTGTGCTAAGTGCAAACAGATTTTATTTTTCTAGTGCCTATTTAGAAGTTAGAATATAATTCTGCAGAATCAACTTTCTAAAGAGTTAGTAGGTTTCTGGAATGTATTTTAATTCATCAGAATATGTATTTTAAGTCTTACGTGGTTTCTGAAAAAGACTAGAGGCATGTTGGATATATTTCATGCATTGGTTGTAGTCTTGTCCAATGTATGTGCTTAGAGAAACTTCCATATTGATTTTAGAGGTACAATTGTATAACTAATTGGCAGAGGTAATATAATTTTTAAGATATATTTAAACTGCTGTGCTGTAGACTTGGGGTATTCATGCAAGCTGTCTTCATGAATACTTTGGCCATGATAAACACTTTTAGAAATGGTAAAATTGGCCATTTATGAAGAGATATACTAAGAAGAAGAAATTTTGAATAAATAACACTAGTCAGAATTAGAGTAGAATCATACAATTAAAATGTTCAGTATTAGGTGTTCAGCATATAGTATTCAGGAGACAGTTGTGTCTGCATTTTGGCAGAGTTGAATAGTTATAAGTATTATTTACAGGTTACAGTAAAAGTACCTTCTGTTACCACATATGCTGATAGTTCTTTACCCTACTAGTCTGTAGAGCATGTAAAGAACAAAGTCTGTATGAATCACTACTCTTCTCTAATGTGCACGTCACCACTAATCACTAATCACTACTAATCACTAATCACTACTATCACTAATGTGATATTTCTTGTGCTATATGTATCAAAGTTATGTTCAAACACATGAATTTCAGTGTGAGCAAAACTTGAGAAACTAATATGTATTTGTTCTTACCAATTGGCTTTAGTTCCCAGACTTTCTATAATATCCTGTGATCTTGAAGACACTGCAGTTTGTCGGTATGATAATATGGGTTGCAAGCTTTAAATTAATAAATCTTAAAAGTAAGATTTGTTATTACGGATTAGTAACATCCTTCCATTAGATAAATAAAATTCCTTTCATATAAAAGGAATTTTCATCAGAGTTTACACAGGTAACTTTATCAACATTACAAAATGAGTTTGTGAGAACTGAAAGTAAATATTCAGACTTGAAGTTAGTCTAAGACTATATTGGAATACAGATAAAGGTGGAGATAATTAGTAAGTCAGTCTTACTATTTAGACACAGTATAGGCACTTCCGACTGTTGAAAATGAATGTTTACATGAAATTTTGCACTTAATAGTTTTTCTTGATAGTTTTGTGATTTTTTTTGAGTGACTTAATCTGACTTCGAATCAGAGTAGGGAAATTGTGTATTTTTGAATCCTGAATTATCTTTCACAGAAGATCCATGTTTAGACTTTAGTGATTTTGATCAATACTGTAGCAGTTATAATTGTAGACTTTCTATTACTGAAGGATACAGTCAAAGCTTCTAAAACAAAACACAATCTTTTACAGCTAGAATGGAGTGACAGCATGTAATGAGCCTGCTGAGTGCTTGAACAGTAGAGTTCCACACTGAAATGCATCTTACAGGCACTATAAATCAATTTAAGTAATGGAAACTGAACTGCAGGCAGTTGCTATTTGGAATTTATGTATTTTTATTCTTGTGTTGCTGTCTTTACAAACATAATGGGAAAGTCAAAAGAATGTATTATGCCAAGTAAACACACTGAGGGCCTGTAGGGCAGTCATAAAGGTGTTTAAATGACCATCTCAAAGTTTTCTGATTAGTAGAAATAAGTTAAATAATATGTTGTACTTATTCTACAAATACATTTAAACCAGACAGATCGTCTAATCAATCAATGAGGCCTTTAGTATTCTGACCCTAATGTCATGACTGTCAGTTAATTTGTAAAGGTATTGACATACCCTGTTTTTAGCTTTTGTGTATGACATAGGCTGTGCCCTTTATCAGCTTTACCAACAGTCTGCAACTTGTGATTCAACCGAATTTTTCCTCGGTATTTACAATATTCAGATGCTTGGTATTGCTGCTTCATTCTTGTTGATGTCATGTGGAAGAAAATCATAGAATTGTTTTGGTTGGAAGAGACATTTAAGATCAAGTCCAACCATTAACCCAGCACTGCCAGGTCACCATGTTCTTCAGCACCACATCTGCATGTCTTCTAAATACTTAAGGGATAGTGACTCATCATTTCCCTGGGTAGCCTGTTCTAGTGTTTTACATCTCTTTCAGTGAATAAATTTTTCATAATATCCTAAACCACCCCTAGTGCAACTTAAAGACATTTTCTCTTCTCTTATCACTTGTTCCATGAAAGAACATACTGACACCCACTTCAGGTAGTTGTAGAGAGTGATGGGGTCTCCCCTGAGCCTCCTTTTCTCTGGGCTAAGCAACCCTGGTTCTCTCAGCCGCTCCTCATCAGCTTTGTTGCCCTTCTTTGGTCATGCTACAGCACCTCAATGTCCCTCTTGTAGTGAGGGGCCCAAAGCTGAGCCAGTGCAGAGTACAGAGGGTCCATCACTTCCCAAGTCCTGATGGCCACCCTATTTCTGATACAAGCCAGGATGCTGTTTGCCTTCTTGGCCTCCTGGGCACACCACTGGCTCATATTCAGTCAGCTGTTTACCAACACCACCAGGTTCTTCTCCTCCAGGCAGTTTCCATACACCCTTCCCCAAGCCTGTAGTGTTGCTTCGGGTTGTTGTGACCCAAGTGCAGAACTTGGCCCTCAGCCTTGTTGAATGTCATACCATTGTACGTTACCTATCAATCCAGCCTGTCTGGGCCCCTCTGTAGAGCCTCCCAACCCTCAAGGAGATTGACATATTGGTGCTGTCTGCAAACTTACTGAGGGTAAACTCAGTCCTCTTGTCCAGATCATTGATAAAGATATTAAAGCAAACAGGCATTGTGTCAAATCTGAGATACAACCGTAGGTGTCCTGGGAGAGGCAAGTGAAATAGTTTCTTCCCTGGATGGATTTAGAGCCTCTGATCTTGCCCTTCCCCAGGTGTGTGTCTCTGTAACAAGAGTCTGACTATTCTATTATTGCTTTCTTTCTGGTTTCCTAACCCAGAGGTCTTTTTCTCAGTGTTTTATTTTTGCTGTTCTATATCAGTTGCAAAAAAGTAGTTTCCCTTTCAATGAATTCATATTTTCTGTAATTAAAAGAAAATAATAAAGTATTAGGAAAACCAAAACAAAACAATACTTGGGTATTTTTGGTTTGTTTGGTTGGGTTTTTTTACATCCTTGAAATTTCTTTACATAGCAGTCATGTTTTAGATTTGCTTTGTAACTCTTCTTTTAAAACTGCCATTTACCTAAGCTGTACAGCTTAATAAAAAAGGATATTTCTGAAGCCAGTAGTACTGTTTATGTAAGGAAAGCTGTATAAGAACAATGCAGGCATAACAAAGTGATTTGAGAACTGTGCTAAAAGAAAAGAATTTGAGGGTAATGGAATCCATCAGGAAGGTAAAAAGGAGATGTGTATGCCTGAGGTTTATGTATTTCCATGTGAAATGTTTGGAACTTCAGGTTTTTTGATATGTTTTAGCTTGAAGCTGCAACATATATATGACAAAGGCAGGTTCATCACGTGCTAGGGAGAATAGATTAATGTACTTAGGTACAAATGTTCAAAGTTCCAACCCTAAAGGTGGGTCATGTTTTTACACATTTAGGTATTCATGGTGGAAAACTTTGGTCTTAGCATAATAAGTAGTAATTTAATATTATTATACATAATTATGGTATTCAGCTCCCATCATAGGCTCTAATGAGGACAGTGAAGGGCAAACTATAATCTGGAAAACAGTGATTATTCCCATTCTCTCTCTCTCTCAATCTCTGTCCTGATACAAAACCTCAGACAAGACAGACAACTTCAGTAATATTTGAGAAAATATTATAATAAAGAGGAATACAGATTTATCAGGAGCTCAGGAAACTTGTAAAGGCGAGGTCTGTAAATTCCATGTAAATAAATGAGAAGAAAACACTTAAATAAGATTCTTTTTAAACTAAGTTCTGGGTGAAGGGCAATTGGAACAAATAGCACACTGTACAGGATGCCTACAATTCCAAGATTAAGTCCTAAATCCTCAGTATCCTAGGAAAAAAGCAGAGGACACAGGTAATAAATAAGCAAACAAGTAGGAAATGGCAAATAACATTTTTACAAAGTTTCAATTATGAAAGATACCTATAAATAGACTTCAGCATATGTCTACTTCTTCATTGATGCTACATACCTAAAGACTATTTTCTTTGAATGACTGAGTTAAATTGGGTGAATTTAAATGACCATAGTGGTGTTCCATTGTAACTTCATGATGGATTTTACAGTTCATGACTGGCATGATTTATTAAAACATAAGGTCAGATAAGATAGTTAAGGCAACTGTTTCAGCAGTACTATAATCTCTGTGGATTTAAATGCAGTATCCAAATACAGAAAGAATTACAGCACGTCTGTACTTCTACCATGCAATGATGATAAGTGACAAAAAAAAATGAAACACAGAAGAGTAAGAAGGTTGCAAAGCATAGCAATAACGAAAGGCTCAGTTCACTTCATAAATCTTGGATAAATGTCATATCAGGACAGAATATTTGCTTCTGTCATATGTAAAATTTGAGTCAATGCTTTTTGGAGCAATCAGAAAATCTTCAAGAGGAAATGTAGCACTCTTTAGATAAGAATAAAGATGTACTAGAGGTCAAAATGGACTTAACATCTTTAGATAGGAGAAGCAGGCATGTAATTTAATTCCTAGAGCATTTTTAAGACAAGAAACTGCTTAAAGGAGAATGAAAAGAAACAGATAAAAGGTAACCCAGGTTGATGATTCAAGGTGGCAAAGACATTGTTTAAAGTCAATGTATTTGATACTATATTGGAATTAATGTATATCACACTTTAGCAAAAAAATGCTAGAGGAGTGACAGGCCAGCAAAATTTATCCAGTAGGTTAGGCAGGAGAATAAAGGTCTTCTAAGGTAAAGTATAGAGAGTGAAAACAATTTGCAGCAAATAAGAACAGAAAACTGTATCAATTCTATCAAGTTCAAAACAAAGTCTTAAGAGACCAGCTGAGGAAATAGTTTGTGGATAAATGTAGCGTAGTAATAATTTATTGCAAGCTTTTCAAACTTCAGGAGGTCTGTTAGAGACTTACATTGCACGCACACTGAGACACTTTATAATATATAAAATATGAACTATTGTAACCTGTGTTATGTTATAAATATACTAGATTATCTGTATCTGCCATGTAGGTTATATATATAGCATATATATCATATATAATTTTATATATATAGTAACATATATGTTCTGTATTATAATAGATGTTATAATGCTAATGAAACCAAATTTGCATATAGTAGTACTATGTTTTGTCTTGATTGAACTCTGCTAACCCATCAAGCTCTTTTTTTTCACCTTCAAATCTCATCTTTAGTTTTTTGACATCTATGTTAACTTTTTAATTCAGTGAGTACAGAATCAGATTCTTTTTAAGTAAAACAGACGGACCCCATTTCTAGAGGATAATCTAGATTTTACTTTCCTTTCATCACGTCCCTGCTGTAGGATTCTATAACCTAAGCTAAAGAAGACCCCATTCAACGATAGTAAGTCCCATTTGCTTTACAGGCAATTTCACGCAATATCACATGCATCAGTTTGGATATGATTTTTACATATGTATATACATTGGCGAAAGGCTTTATGCCTGATATTTCAAGTTATTTTTATTTTCATTTTTTCCATGGAATTAATGTGTTTATAGTTTAGAATTTTTATCACTACTTTTTCTGTGTCACCCTGATTTCTGCAATGCGGTTGGCAGTATCCTCCAAAACCAACAAAAAAATTTCACTAGTATTGTAGGTGAAAGTACTCCTCATGTTGTATAATATAATTTAATAGAAAATATTTGATGATGCTAAGGCAGAATAATATTTTCTAAGGTAGAATACATGAAATCTAAACAAGTTCTCTGAAGAAATTAATGAATTGTATTTGATCCCTCCAATTTTTTAAAGATTGTGCCTGCTGTCTTGTTCTTATATTAACAGGAAATTATTGTGATATTTTAATATAATACTTATGTTAAAATCCTCCATATTTTAAAATACTACTTTTATGATCTGTTGTGACTGAAGCATCCTGAAATTAAAAACAAAACCAAAACAAACAAAACAAAACTAAAAGGGATGACCTCTAACTTAATGAGATCTGGGTTAAATTAATTAATTATGACTCAGTTTTGTACAAGAGAAGACCTTAACAATTACCCTATTTGGCAACGTGTGAAAACTGCATAAGTATTCTGAAAAGCTATTTTATGGACATTTGTTTAAATGTCTTACAATGGAAAATGGTGGCTTTTGTCCACTGTATAATGTTAGGGGCATTCTTTACCTTTAATTTCTTGATGTTGTATTATTCAGCTTAATTTAAAGGCAATAGAAAATAATACAGAGCTGAATTCTAACGGTTTACTTTTTAATTGAGGGATATATGAAAATTAAATCTGATTTATGTTGGCTTCTTGGAATATTTGTATAACTCTCACATTTTATTTTGAGAGGTAGTCCAGATCTTTCATTAGTGAGAGTTTAATAAAAGCAAACCAAAAATATTATTTTTCTTCATGAACAAAAATTCATAGGTTCTTATGATAATTCAAGTTTATGAGGAAATATTTTTTTTTTATTGTGATAGAGGAGTCAAATAAAACTGGTTTAGTTTTATTATGACATATGGCTTTGCCATGAATGGCAGTTACTTTTTTTGTAGTCTTCAGCCAGAAGAGAATATTGCATGCAGAAACTTCTGCATGCATTAGTGTACAGGCACTTCAGATACACATCCAATTGTGATAATTTTCCCAAAAATATAAAAGAACTTCCCACATAGCACTGTCCACTTGAGACTTCAGTATTTGTCTTCTCAAGCTTTATTTTCTGGACATTCTTTGAATGTAATTCTTTGAAAGTCCTTACAAAGGCATAGGCAGCCTATCTCTTAGCATTTAGTCCCCACAACATACTTCTGAAATAATAGAATTGGCATTATTAAGTTATAGATCTCATTTTGGCATCTCCTGAGCTAGTTCCTGTATTCCTAAAGGGGACTAGCAACATTGTACCTGTAGTATGTCACAGAACTGTTCATGCAGTACATTAAAGAGGAGGCAGTAGCAGTAGTATAGAAGTTGAATAACCTGCCTTAATATCTTGCAAGGCTATCCTCTTCTTAACCTGTGTTAATACAGTTGTAATGTATGTTCTCTACTTCTGGCTGACATGGAAATCAAAGGAAAGCTACCATAGCTTCCTCTTGATCAGAATTTTGTCTAACAAAAAAATATGTTTTCTCCTTGGATTGTGTCATGAACATCCTTGTAGACAATATTTTCTTGAAAATGACTGGTAGACCATGCTAAGCTTGCCACTGAATATAAATTACTTGTCCCTCATTTGCAAGATTTTAATACTATACCCTAATTTTAATACTATACTATATATTCCTTTTGACTGGATAATAAGAAGAGTCTCTGATAGAATTATAGTACCAGTTCTTTCAGAAGACACACAGATATTGCAGAGTCAGATTAATACAAAAAGTAAATGGCCTGATCATACTTCTCCCTCTTGCTTATGTTTGTAAAATTTTAATACAAAAATAAACTAAATATACACTAACCATACTATCGTGAAGTCTGCTTTAAAAAACATTTCCGCTAGTATTGGGAAACTAGTTATGCAGATCAACATAAATAATCCATTTAGCAAATTACAATCAGTAAATGGAGTTCTGTTTAGGAACATTTATCTTTAAGAAGAAATCAACAGTTTGCACTTTACAACTCTTACATTCAAATAAAAGAAATCTGAATTTTCCTTCCATTTTCTGCATGTTGTATAAACATACTGTCAATAGGGTACAAAAAAAACTGAAAGGAACAAATGTATCCAAGAATATGGAGATAATATTTGCAGTTATGGGAGAGAATTTTTCGAACTTCTCCAGAAACTGCTGTAATCGTCAGTTGTTATTCACCAAAAAGACTGATGAGCATTTGGGGTTTGTTTTGTTTTTTGGGTTTTTTTTTCCTTTTCACCTCCCCAAATTACTTTTCACAATGTATTATTAAGATTTTGAGACTTTTACATTGAATAGCAACAAAGTAAATTCTTTCAAAAGAGATGACCCAAAGGAGAGATGAGAATGAAGAAAACCAGAATTTTTATCTTAGAGGGTAATTTAGGAGGTAACATTAAGAAGATAAATACATGCAATCTAAGTGATGTCTGAGATACAGTAACAAGCTGAGACCAAGGATGAACACTTGCGTGAAGATGACATATATTCATATAAAATGTAATGGCATAATCCAGTGAAAATAGACAGTGGAATTTTAGGCTGGCTATCATTATATTTCTTAGCACATCCATTTGATAGACTAAAAAATGATAGCTTCATTTAGCAATCTTAAGGAGTTCAAGTTGCAAAATAATAACCTACCTTGAATAATTAGAAAATACTAGTATTTCATTTTAAAACAGCAGTTTTAATTTTTAGAAAGTGGTCTATAGAATTATTGGTTCATAGTCCTCTAGAATGAAGATGGATGGTCACATACAGTCACAGAGTTAGTGATATATCAACTTTGTTCTTCAGCAGATAAAATACCTGTGGATATTTATACCCTGTTTCCTGCACAAGCCTGATAAGCCCAAAAGATGACTAATCTGTTTGTGTGCTGAGAATTGTGAGAAAGCTAAAAGTTGACTAATTCAGAAAGTAATTTGAACTTGGCATTTCTGCATACATATATATTTTTTTCTCATTAAAGTGAAATGGATGTTAACAATTTGCTTTGCATTATTTACCTTTATTCAGTTTTTCAGTGAGATTGAGAACAATTATTTGCAGAATCTAATTCTTCAAATGCTTATTTCAGTAGTAAGGTTTCTTTATTTAATTATGCTGAGCCATATCCTCATAAGACCATTATAAAGTTTAAGACATTATTTGCATACTCCAAGAGATACCTGAATGAAAATTACCATAGTTATGCAAAGTATTATTACTACTACTCTACAGTAGGCTGGAGATTGCAGCTGAATGGTGTTTGGTGGATGGTTGCCATGTTTGGGTTTTTTTCCCAAAAAATATAATGGGAATCAATAAATGTCTCTAGTCTCTAGTTAAATCTCTCTCTCGTCTCTTCCTTTCCTGTCCTCTCCACACTCTGACAGCTTTTGAAGGTTTGTTTCTGGACATCAGCATTCTATTTATAAACATCCAGAGTTATCAAGTTTTGCAACAAGGGACATCTTTGAAGAAGAGTATTTTCTGTTATTATTCCATTTACAGCTCTAGTTTAGTAACTATTAACGTCAATTATACAATCATTATTGATTCCATGAGGATTTGCAGCAAATCTCAAGGCTCTGATGAATAAGCATCGTTGCTTAAGACAACATTTAAACATGCATTTTTAACTAGTACAGTCAATAAAACTTGTGTAAAGTCTTTAAGCTCTGAAGAAGGAAGAACTTAAATAATGTGTAAGAGTGCTTTAAATGAGAACTTAATAATGATTCTTGAGAGTTTTTTGAACAAGAAGTTAGTAATGTGGTTTTCAAATCTAGGGTAAAACTTCAATGTGTGTTTTACTGATTATACAGAAGCTCATTTTCCTTGGCCCGTTGCTATGACATTTTCTTTAGAAACCCTATTATATTACAAATGAGTACATAGCACATAAATGAAAGACACACTTTTGGTTATTCAGGAAGAAGACAAATGTATGCTTTCAGACTTATACATAAATTAAGAAGGTTCAAGAAGGGAGAATAAAATGGTTTTTGTGTTCCTGCAGAAATCTCATCTTGTGAGAGTGAAGGGTATAGATTTTCTCAGGTATTTTTATGACAAATGATAGTATCTGAGACAGAATTTAATTTTTAGTATTCTGTCATACAGCTTTTTTATTATTCTTCTTAGTGATAGATTTAGTCCATATTAATTTCAGTACCACACTAACAAAGGTCAGTTTGATGTTTTTTTTTTTCCTTCTAGGTTGTATGTAATCCTTTGCTGTCAGTTGTAGCTTAAGTATTTGAATACCCTCCTGTCATTAATCTAAGAACTGTTAGAATTTTAAATTATTGTCATTATTTTGAAAACAATCAGGAATCAAGTTCATTAACGTATTTATAATTACATAAATGTCGCCTCATTTAGTGGATTTACACTGTGGAGCATCATGCACTGTTGAGAAAGTGTGGGAAGAGTTGCTCATAATTTATTCTACATTTTATTTTCAACATAAAATGCTAAACCAACTGAACCATAAGCCTTAGGTGAATAGATTTCTCTACTTGTGGTATTTACTGCTTGGATAAATTGGGTGTACATAATAACCAGCTGTCGACCTCCAGATGTAATACAGCCAAGCTGCATAAATTCTGCAGATTCAGGCACTATGACTTTCCCTGATGTAGGCCTTGGTGTGCTGCTGTAAATCATTTCATACTGTGTAACCTAATTTCATGCCCGCTTTGGTTTCATTTTTATTTTTTCTAGTAATTTAATGAAAAACATGTTTTAGTAGCAAAGTCTGATTGCAGTGAAACTGCTGGAGCCCTACATTTTGAGAACATGAAGCAGAAGAAACCAGAGAATGTGGAACTTCAACCACAGTTGAAATTACAGAAAATTAATGAGTAAAGAGTCCTCACTTCTAATGAAATGCTTAGCTGTAATGTAAATATTACAGTATCAGTAATACAATCTGGGTGTTTCTTCTTCCTTCTTTAATTTTGTTGCTCAGGGTAATGATGGAGTCATCAAGAGCCTCAGCTGCTCACTAATTTCAGTGAAGCTGATGAATGAATTGGATAGTATAACTGACCATCAAACAGCTTTTATTCTCTAATGAAAAAATTTCAAAAGCCTGTTAGATGTTTGAAGGCTGTTGATGGGTAGAAGAGTGAAACATTGACATAAAAACCTTGAACTAGTTGGAGCTTCATAAGAAAGCAAAATGAGAAAATAAGCAACAATCTATCATATCTTTGGACTACCACATAGTTTTTTTTCTCTTTAATAAACTTTCAAAATAAGTTTATGATATTATGAGTGAGAAAAGAGTTTTAGAAGCATATCAGGTTGCACCTCACCAATGAAACAGGAAAGAAAAAAAAAAGCTGCAAACTGATACATTAACTGGGTTTGAATGTCCTCTGATGCTCTACTAGCGAAAATTAGGTCACTAGCTCAAACCCAGTTAAAAAAAGGAAAAACAAATTTCAACAGCTATGTGTACCTAAATAGTACTATGGCAACTCGAAAACAGGCAAAATACAAAATAAACACATAAATATATATATTTAAAATTTCATTAAGGAGCAGCCACATCCTATGCAATCATATGAAAGAAAAAAATGATGTCTATGTACTGTTCATAGGAACCTAGCTGTAAATTGAGTGACTGGAAACTTACAGCTACAGTAGGATTAAGATTTGGATTCAGGAGTCATTGGAGTATAAAAGGTCATTTGAACACTTCAAGCAGTTATTTACAAACACATCTTTTCATATTTTGGGATAGCTCTGCTTTAGCATCTCAACCTGGATTCAATAGAATGTGAAAACATTGTTTAAAAATGGGAAGTGGCATGGAATCTTGGACAAACTAAGCAACACAGCAGTTACCTCAAGTCTCACAGTTGGTGCTGATCTTTGTACTGTTATGCTCAGTTTTATCAGTAGCTGAGACAAGGCTTCAAAATCTACATTTCTGCCTTTGATAGTAGTTTAGATAGCTGAATCAGTCATTTTTATGCCAATAAAGAAAAAACATGTGATGAAAGCTGCAAACCTTTATTTTTGTTCTTTTGAGTAAAATACGGAGTTGAATGATATTAGTTTTTAAATGTCATTTTGTTGATTAATATTCTATAAAACTTTTAACCACCTTTGATAGAAACATGACAAAACAATGTGTAAGTCAATTTTTGCTCAGTTGCTGGTGTTCGCTTTTCAGAGAAGTAAGAACTCTCTGATGAAATATATAAATTGAAGTTTAAAAGAATTTATTCCAAAGATTACTATTGTTTTTTTTCATGTGGTAGCAATAACTTAAAATATGAATTACTAAAAGAATGTTATGTTAGATAACTTTTTTGTTTCACTCATACACTAAAATAGAACTATGGCTCTATAAAGAAAAAATACTACAGAGGCCTCAATCCTTTATGTGATCTCATTTGTTTCCATGAGTAATTCCGCCAGAATATCTAAGTCAAACTGCTGCAGATAAAACTCACTATTTCTGTTCTTACCAAAGTAAATCAGAATCTATAAGTCAGTGCCTACTTTCAAACCAAAACCAGTTATGGATTTGATTAGCCTTCCCTTGTTTATGAGGGTGTGTTATAATATAGTTTTCTAAATTAGTGTGTATATTCCCTAGTTTCAATTACTTGTACATGTACCTTGAGATTCTGCCATGCTGAAATGGAAGTATCAACTATTCAAACTTCAAATAACATACTGGTAACAAAATTGTAGAATTTTGGGGTTGGGGAAATTGACTTCAAGGAAGTTGACTTTTATGAAACCAAAACCTCTTAATGTCATTTTAGTAGTGTTAAAAAAAAAAAAAGGCAATGCAAGGCTAAAGGCAGTCAAAAAAACCCCTCATAAAGTACAAGATTTGCTAACAGGTACAGACTTAATTAATTTGGTTCAGTTTGAAGAAAATATTTTCGATCTATATAAAATAGCTGCTAAAGTGTAAGAATGAGGAAACTCAAGATACTTTTTTCATGGGGGAGCTACTAAGCTTGTCAATGCAAGAGGTTTCAGACACTGCAGGATACAGTGGGCAGGAGAGTCATAACACAAATTTGGGAGTCTACACTTCATGTACAGAAGCTCTGTGACTCTAGCAAGAAATAGTGCCAGATAGCCAGGCTACAGCAGGTATAGAAAGAATTTTCTAGGTCCTGAAATTAGGCCATCTAATGATTGCTGTGACCTAAAAAAACATTCTATTGTGTGGAAGAAAAATTGTACCTTCACAAATTGGGATATAGTAGGCAGGAGGTGGTTTGTGTGCTAACATTTTTAATTCAATCTTTTGTAGGTATTTTGAGTTGTCTATATTGAAAATGTTTCTGTTTTTCTTCTACTGCACACTGTAGGAAATTCAAGGTTTGATCAGAAAGAGTTAGGTACTTAGCTTGACTAACATTTTTTTGTCTCTCCCCTTTCTACATCATGAAGAGCTTCATAACTTTTACGAAGCTATCCACTGAAAGCCTTTATAAAGTGTATCAGACTACTAAAAGCTGACAAACAATATTTCTTACTCTATTCCACATGCTAGGCAGCTTGATCTCATGCTTGTCAATTTTTCACCACTGTGCTTTAGTGTAGCTCTTTTCCCTTCTCATAGAACTTTCACAGGTTGATGTGAAGTTGATTTCCATGAACTTTAATTCAAAAGCAGACAGAATTCTGAATAGGTGAAAAATACCTTGTGGTTTTGTATCTTTGCTATGGCAGCAGATTTGTTGGGTTTGGTATGTCTTCTCCTTCCCCCTCTCGCCCCCTCAAATACATTTTTCAGATATTATTATTAATCTAGCAAGTACTTAATCTGCAGGATTTTCATATCTTTCAGACCTGATATAGTATAGTTTGGATCTGCCCCTTCATTTAGTCATGTCGATTTTTGGGCTTCTCTGACTTCTTCCCCTCTGACTTCTTCCATACTTTTATTTCTCAGCCACTTCTCATATAGAAAGTTTGTCTTATGTAAAACGTATTTTAGCTGAAGTTCTGATTAGGCTTTAATTTCAAACTTAAATTAAATACATTTATTAAAAAACTTATTACCATATGCACGCCAGTACTTAACAAAAGGCTGACAAAGACATTTGTTCTCACCTTGTGCTTTAATATTTCTTTACTTATTAAAATCAGACAAAATATTTCTTACAGTTGAAAATAGTCACATTGAATCTATGATTCACTTCCTAAGTAATCAAGTTGAGATTAAGATATTTTTATTCATCTTAATGGAGAATAACTGTGTCTTAGCCACCCTAAATTTGGTTCTGTTTTTCAAATCTTTCTGTAGTCTGTGTTGTGGAGACAAATAAGGACTTAATTTCTGATTTTAACAGTGCTTGCCATAAAGTGCTGTAATGTCTCCAGGTTCACAGAGCTTGCTTATATGAGTACAATTTCTCTCAAATGTTTAACAAATTGCAATTTGTATTTTGCTCTCTAGTTTTTATATGGAGCTCATGTTTAAGTCTAACCTTTCAGCACTATGAAGTAAGACATGAGTATAAATTCTAAAAGGTTGTCAATGAGTGTGATACTAAAATATTGCAAAGAAGAAATTATGTATTTTAGAAATCTCTTCAAACTACTGTAGCCTATGCTTTTATTGTAAATGAAGTTGATTTCATGCAGCTGTATCCATGCGGTGGTTATATTGCAGGAGTGAAGTAGTATTAATCTTTTTTTTTTATGTAAACCTATACAGTGTATACAGTACAAAACTGAATTCTGACTAACATGAACTCAAACCTCAAGATAAGCCAATGCTGTAAGAAGGTAAGTAGAATGCAGTTTAAGGATTAATTTTCAGTATAGGCTCTGAATTTATTGATACCTTCTATATATTGTAATGCTTCTTGGAATTTAAACATTTGTCTGCAAATATTTCATCAAGTCTGGCATAAAAACGTAGTAACTAAGAGTACTTAGTAGAATTAAATCCACAAGAAAAATAATCATGTATTGTAGGGGAAATTCCTTGTTGAACAAGGAATCGTGATGGCCCTTTAAGGATTGGACAACCCTGACTGAATTATCGCGAGTCCTGAGTGTTCTTAAGATCACTGTGAAGGGCAGCAAGGGGGGAGAAAGCCTAGCACTGAGCAGGCAGGAGAGTAACATGAAGGAGCTGTATTATCTGCAAGAGAGGTGTGTACAGAACATGTACCCGGATGCATATAACCAATTATCTTAGAGTTTACTACTTGTGCTTGTAACTGCTATCCAAAAAAGTAGTGAATGTACCCATGGACAGCTTAGAAGACTATATAAGCAAACTGCATAGGAGAATAAACGAGGACGATGTGTAGCCATATTGGTGTGATTGTCGTTACTCGGCCGGCTCCCCAGAGGGACCCTCTTCAATGTGTGACTTACAACATTATCTTGTTGTTCCTTTTACTTCTGACTTCACCCAGCTGCCTATCATGAGGCATAAGGTTACATCATCATATTACAGTAGTAGAAAGTAAGCACTGGTTAAGCAGGATTGCTTTGCCAAAGGTTACTGTAAAAATAATTAGAAGGAAGTCTTTGCTGTAAGTCCCACATAGAAGGAATCCAGATAATCATCAAAAATTTACTATGACTATGCAACACTTGTTAAAAAAATTTTAAAGCTTTATGTCAGTAAGTACACATCTAGTTGTATTCTTCTGCTTTTTACCTTATGCCAACACAGATACTCATCTGTCCCTGCATGGAGTCAGTACAGGAATCTAAGCCAGTAGAAAATTACCTTATTAAAACAGCTCATCAATCAGAATACCTTTCTTCTGGTTTAACTCCATCTTCTGCATATTCACTGCGATATCACATTGTGCAAGGTTTAAAGGCTGGAGCATGTAACAGTTTATGGAAATATAGATCTGTAGGTTGACTCAAAATAAAACCTAACAGCACGGAGGAAAATAGTAAGGTACAAAGGACACTTGCTTATCAAAGCTTTAAATAACCACATGGGATATTGGTATAAAGCCACATTATGAGAAAAGTCCCATGTTTTACCTGTTCCTTAAATTCTTATGCACACATATGCATAAAGATATGCAATTATACATGGAGGGAACAAACTGGTAACTCTTAAACTGTTACTAATATAAGAGAGAAATATTATTTCTAGTTCAATCTGCAGATGTGTGAAGAGTGTGAAGGCCAATAGACCTGTGTGATTTTAACACAGAAATGAGTTTCAAAGATACTGAATTTTATGCTTCTATGGGATTTTGTTGCATGATTGGGGGGGTGGGGGGGGTGTCAGAGTTAACTGTAGTTATACGTTTGGAATTTGTGCAGTAGTATCGTTCCCACTTTTTATTACATACTGGTCATTGTTTTAGAAAAGGAGAGTAAGAAATTCACACTAATCAGCATAATTTTACTTCTTCCAGCTACTGGTTTTTTATCAGAAGAGGCATGTAAGGTATTCTCAAGCAGACTTAATATGTGGGTTGACTGTCAAACAGAACAGCAGTGCTTCTTTATGCCAAGTTGAAATAATTAATGAACTCCAAGAATGGGAAGAAGATTCCATCATTACCTAATGTCCTGGTTTGAGGACATTAGTTTGGCTGAACTGATTCTGTTCAGGATTTTACTTTTCAGCTCAGTTCTTCTAAGTAGCTGCACTGTCTGAAGTTAACAGTATGTTTTTGCAGGCAGTGTCAGCTGCTGTCAGTGATAACACCCGATGGTTAGAGTTAGTACCAAGGATTGGTGTGCAGAACAAGTCCCCTGCTGGATCTTGTGTACCACATTGGGGGGTGCAGAAAGTAAAAGGCCACAGCTGCATGGAGGAGCAGACAGGGCAGGTGACCCTAATCTGACCAGCGAGGTATTCCATCACATATATGACATATTCATTATAAAGCTGAGAAATCGGGAAGGTGTTTTCCCTCTTGGCCTGCTTTGCTGGTTTTGCTCAGGTTGACTCAGGTCCTCTTCTGATTTCTTCCTTGGAGCATCCACGGAGGACTCTGTCTGTTCTGTCTTCTACCATGATTGGTGCGTTCCTGAATCTGGTACCAGAATCCAGCTCCGAAACACAGCTCCCGTCTGCTGCTGGGTCCACTCTCTGACTCTCCCAGTGCCTGCTCCACAGCATCAGTGGTGATGGTGATGTAATTACCATCAGGGGGGTTCGGTTCAATACTGGGTTTGTATATATTCCATTTTTTATTATTTTCATTTTCATTAAAGCTGTTCTAGTTTCCTTTACTAATCACTAAGTCTCTCTCCCTTATTCCCTTTCTTGTCCCCTTTGGGGAAGGACAGGGGTTAACAGAGAGCATCTGTTCTAGGTCTAAAGGGCTGCCCTGACCCTAAACCATAACACCTAACTGACTTAAGATAAATTGGATCAGATTTGCAGAGAATCAGAAGTTTCTGATAAGAAGCAACCCTGTAAGAGGAGGAGAGGTGACAACTGTGACCATTGGATCTGCAAACTCCAAAGTAACTTGCAAAGATCGTCTTGAGACCTTGAACCTCCTACTTTGACTATGATGTACAACATAACCAAAACATTGACTGGGGCAAAATAGTAGACATCTTCATCCTTTTTATATATGATCCTCAGTACTGAAATGTGCTAAGTATACTCTTTTTCTTGCAGAAGCAGACAGTATTTGATACTGATACCTGCTTGTCATGTGAAACTGTTGAATTGATGAATAGATGATGATACTTGTATACCTCCATAAATAGCCGCTTTACACACCCGTGTATTTCTGCTGTAGAACTAGAACAGAAGATCATACTAGGAAATAATAATACTGAGGAAGTGAAAAAGTGTGTTTGACATAAATCATAAACGATATCCTATAGTGCACCTTCTCTCTAAAGCACAGAAGGTGTTATCTCCACACAGTATGGATACCTCCTAGGGAAATATGACCTCAATATGGCAACTGAGTTTTTCTTTATTTTCTAAGTGGAAAGTTTAAGAAGTGGAAGTGGAAGTTTCCACTTTCCACTTTCTAAGTGGAAGTGTTTTCTAACTTTCTAAGTGGAAGTTTTTTCCACTTTCTAAGTGGAAGTGTTTAAGAGCTGGGCAGACGTTGTACTTAGGGATGTGGTTTAGTGGTTTTGATAGGGCTAGGAATAAGGTTGGACTTGATGATCTTGAAGATCTCTTCCAGATGGAACGATTCTATGATTCTATGAACTGCATGTGCTAGTAGGATAAAGTACATGTAATTATATAGATGACAATATGTTAATAAGCAATCAGTGAGTCTGAACCTGCTCTGTATTAGACATACACTATGTTTCTTCTGTCTAAGGAATCTGTCTGTTATTTACTTTTAAATATATATTTATGAAAAAATAAATACCTAATTTGTGTTCTTTTGTAGGTGCCAAATAGCAAGCATAAAACTTTTCCAGAGCTCTAGTACAAAACTATGCCATTTCTTGGTGTTTCATGCTCTTCTCTGTTCTTTCTTATCCTTGTATGAACTCATTTCACATCGACTAACATAATATGTCACTGTTTCAATCTAAGGCTTTATGTCTTCATGTAATAAGGAACTATCGATTCTTTTTCCTAATCTAATGAAACAACACAGATGAAAAAGTATTGTCTCTGCTTCACAATACTTAAAATTGTGTTAGAGATGGATTTCAGTAAGCAGCAGAACAAAAGCACTAGGCAAGTAATGAAAACTTACATTAAGAATTAAAAGCCAAACTGTTTACCAAAAAGACAAGATGCACATAAAATATTTGTAAGGCGATGTTTTAACTATATATAATAGCAAAGCCAAACATCCCCTCCAGCACATACTTCTGTCAGATTCTGGTCAGCAGATACTAGTAAAGGTGTCTTATATCAGTAGAATGTAACTAACGACATATAATAGGAGTGCATAAAAAGTTAATTTTGATTTGAGAACTCAACAGTATTCCTTGTATTTCTAAAGTCAAGCAAGAATTTATACAGGATTTTATGTTCTTTGCATTATGCATTTAATATTACCTGAGGAAATTTCCCTTCATTTCAGTCTGATATTGGACAAGGTTGGGAAGTTCTTATCAATCCAGTCTGCCTTTGTAATTACATGTAATAATCTTTAATTACATAGAAAACTATAAGGGAATAATTCCACAGAATTCAGCAGGCTTTGTATAGATAAAAACAGGAAACGTTTTAATTTCCTAGAAAATATAACGTGTCGTATTTTCTCTTGAAATCTTTAATCTGTTGTTGGTCAGAAAATCAGTTACCATTATTAACAACATCATCACAATTATATTTTTAACTACATTGACTAAGTATTCACACACTTATTTTTTTTCTGATGGGAAGTACAGAACAAACTTAACATTATTGGCCAGTTACGAGAGTTTAATAAAATGCCAAATTCCTTAATACCGTGACTAAATTCCAAAGTATTACATATATTTCATATAGCCTAGATGTATCTATAACATGAATAAAGAATGAGATTTTAATCCAGCTGTATAGCTAATTACAGGAAATGATGACTGTTATTTTCCCCTGGCAAATCCATACCTAATACATTAATGATCATCAAATCCTTACAAAGTTTGGAATATCGGTAAATAAAATGATGGCATTCCTTATATTGGGACTTTTTTTTTTTTTTTTTTTTGAGGCTTCTAACACATATTTAGTAAGCTGTTTCTTCTAGGCCTGTTTTGTTGGATTCTTACACGAGTTTCAACAATTCAGCAAGTAAGAACATCCTCCAAGGACTGTCTATGGCATTTTAACCACTTTTTAAAAACAGCGTATCACATTTTACGCTCATTAGAAAGTCTATCTTAGCTATTTACAATGCCATTTTTATAAATCTTATTTAAAACTGCTTTATTCTGTGATAGAAGCAAAATCATGAGGCTTCCAGTTGGATGGGATTGATGTCAGTTTTATAAGATAAAACATCTTGCAAAAAAAGACATTGCTTATCTATATCTTTAAGCATCTCAAAGTATGTATAACTCTTAAAGTGTGTATCTTTGTGTGACTATTATAAATAATTTAGTTAATGAATAAATGTCAGGCATATATCACCTTCCATACTTGAAAGTACTGGTAAACAGTGTGACAGTTATACCAATGAAACATTTAACTCTCCAAGGTTGGTCCAGTTAAAGATCTGGCTTTTTTCTAGGCTGTCTCTGTCTGAGAAACTTAGTATAGTACTCTAATTTCAAAAGCTGCCTTTATATATCTTGTTTCCACACAGAACTTTATAGTATACTTAAGACTTGGGTTTGTTACTTAATCTGTGGGTTTTGGGGAATAAGGGATCATCATTAAAACACAAGAGTCCCTGGAGCTGTAAAAAGTTTTGAGCAGAAACAGCTGTTGATCCATTTATGAACAGATGAATATGTATGAGTAACTGTTAGAAGTTATTCCAACTTCTATATGAATAACTTTTGGAAGCCGAATTGATACTCCACAAAGAGGATAGAAGAATTTAAGCCCTGCTGAGAGTGAAATTCTGTGAGACGGTGAAATATTAAAAGCTGCATTATAATTAATTAGACTAAGACTGAAGTAGGAATAACATTCTGTTTATAACTGTTGCGTATATATAGGCATAAATTTCACTTCTACAATATACATAGGAGGTGCACGAGCGACCCCTTCTCTTGAAGTTCAGCAAATATTTAAATATTTTACTAAACTGACTGCATTGTTAGCTGTTGTGTTTAGTAAGTGCAGAGGAGATATAAAAGAGTATCAACATTTAGATGTACTTTAAAGTGAGAACTAAGCCTTAAAAACAAACCATGCTTCTCTTGTAATACCTTTATTACATTTACTCTGTTAGCTTTATCTGGATTTCTGGGTGTTGTGGAGGTGCTGCGGTTTTTCACAAAACAGTATCAGAAAAGCTAATCTGTTAAAGACCTTAAATACATCAGCCCACACAGCTGCACACAACCAAAATTGTCATTGTGCTCCAGATCTTTTATTTCTCTAGTAATACACAGCAGATACAAAATCCACTTAATTGGCTATTTAACCAGATTTTAAATTGTTTTGCAATGCCAGAATGATGGTAAGTGTTCTGCAATAAATCGATACATACTGAGAAAGTTTTCTTTCCTGGTTTTGAATTTGTTTTACAAAATATTCCTAAATTTGCTTTACATGATTGCAAATCCCGACAGGAACCTTGCAGTTACTATAGAACACTGGTATTTCTAGATTAATTTTAACCATTATTTTACTTTCCTGTGTATTTCAGAGACATTTCACCTTGCAATGCACATGATTTTTTTATCACATAAGTTACTTTGGTTTCTGCTCTGAAAGTCATGTGGTTAGATCTTTGAAAGTAATTTTAAACCACTATTTGTAGCCCTGTTAAGCAGCAGGAAAGAGGAGAAAGAAGTTTTGCAATTGGTCTCTGTCCAGTGCAAACTGTTGAAATTAATTTTGCTTCTGGATGAGAGTTAAAAGCAAGCCAATGCATTATAGACGATGGATCTATACCACATTGTGTTAATATACACCAGGGAATTTTTTTTCTTTTCCTTTTTTGCACTCAGATTTAAACCCCCGGGTCTGATTCTGATTCTTTAGCATATTCCTGTGTAAACCAGTAATGGCTCCATTGGATCCACACTGTTACCAGAGACACACTGTTAATGACTGTGACTTGTCAGTTAGGATAGCTAAGTGGTGTCTTTGACCCCTTTTTACCTTTGCCAAGATGACATGAAATTCTTGTAGATATGCACTGATAGGTGGAGAATTCTGCTCAGCAAGTGGTATGTATTCATTACAGTGGTTGCAATAGAACAGGTTGTTTGAGTGTCCTCTTTTAACAGACAGCTGCCATTTATTTTCATATGAAACATTTATTAATTTATGGTTGCTGGTCTTTCTCCAATGAAACTACTAAAGGGTTTTTAATACATATTTTAAAAAACAAACAAGGCTATGTTAATTCTGATAGTTGGATCCTTGTGGTCGTTTATTTTTTTATGATTGGATCTGGTCAAGCATACTGTATGATTTCTCTCCAGATATCATTTTTGTGATGCAGTTATTTTAAGCTTCTAGGCTTCAGACCGAGTACACATACTGCCACTGAACCAGGAAAAAATGTCAATGTTTGACTCAAAGATAAAGATTGTGTGTATAGCATACCATCCTGAGATCTAGAATCTAGTCCAATTGCTTGTTTTGTATTGTCAGACTTCCACTGTCAGATAAATGTTCAAGGAAACCTTTCACAGCATCTTGTTGAAGTTGAGAAGTGTAGTGTATCATGTGGCCTGCAGCAGCAGCATGAGAAAACAGAACAAGATACGTCTTAACAGTTACAACCCACTTCAGCAGAGCTCAGTTAATTCTAAACAAGATATTTGAGTGTTAGAGGCCACATAGTCGCTTGAATTTTTGCCCAACTTTGTTGGGCAAAAATAACCTTAGCTTCAATGTACAAACAGGTTTAAAAATACCCCAAGTTATCTGGAGCATTTAAAACTTAACAGTGATTTTAACAATTAGAACAGAAGTTATGTATCAATGAAATTTCTGAATACAGACTTCCTTAAACTCACACAGTGCTCATTCCCCCTTTTTGAGATTATACAGGAATTTTTCAGAGCTCACAGAGATACAATTTTCCCATTAAGCTTTTGATATATATAGATGCCCATTTGTTCAAGCTGTTAAGGAAACCTAAAAGGTTTTCTTACTGAAGAGCCTCCATCAACCTTCACAGACATTTTAGAGGTGACTTCATTGATGGAATGACCTGATAATGTCCTCAATCTAGGTTCTAGCCAGATTATTATGACAAAATCTAGGTTCTAGCCAGATTATTATGATAGAATCTCTTAGGAATTAAGTCCAAGACAGAATAAATAATAAATTTTCTGTCTTGTGTATATGTACAGAGTTCATAGATTTGAATGGAGTACATAAAATTTGTGATTGTAAATCCCACAGATAATCTCACAGACCTATTGCAGAGTTATTCCTATTTCCATAATCAACCCAAGTTTTTATAAGCACATTGATTTTCATCCTTATATGCATTTAAATAAGGAGGTGGTGGTGTGGGGGGTATGTGTACAGGAAGCATGGAATTGTTTTACATGATTAACTAAAATCCATCCTTAAGAGAAACCTTATTACCATTACTTTGTAGATCCTGGAATTACTATTATATTTGTTGTAAAGGGCCCTCTTTTACTTTAAGAACCTGGCATTAAGACAATGTGTTATCCATTACAATGACAAATATATATAAACCACAAATCCCACTTGAGATTCTAAGCTGTTTGAAGCGTTTTAGTGTCAGCCACTCATTTCTAGGAGGCTGGATTAAGAAATGGAAAAGATGTTTTTACGAGAGTACTATAGCTGGTATATTAATGTATATCTGTATGTCAGGAATACAAAGTGTATTGAAGGGCCAACCTCTTATATTCCATATGACAACTACATAGTTTTCTTCTTACACTGAGACATTGATGTTTACTCCTTTCAAAAGGCATTTTTCCTCAACAAATCCCACAGGATTAATTCCTTTCTTCAATGCAAGCAATACATCAAAAATATGCTACCCTACAAAAAAGAGAAAGAAAAGCTACCTTTAGCTATTTTTTCAAATCTATATTTCTGGATTATGTTTTTCTGGACTTGCCTGTCCTCTCACTTGCATGCTTGTGAATCAGGACTATCTCAGAAATCAATGAAACTACCTCACTCTAAATGTGGTGTAAGACAAGCTTCAAGGACTGTGTGCTTATTCATACATGCTACTGAAAATTTAGTTCTTAATGCAAAGATCTCCAGTCACTGCCAATGACTCTTAAGATTTAGTAGTATTTCTGTAGAAGTGTTTTAAAACAGATTCTATCATGTGTTCTTCTTAAACTGATAAGTTCATATTTGACAAAGACATAAAGATCCATATTATTTTATGCAACTGAACACAAAAAATTCTTTTGTTTCAGAGGTGCTGCAACAATAAGGTCAAAAATGTGGATCTGGTGAGGGGGCAACTTTAACTTAATGCTGTCATATTGTCCCAAAGCTAAGGAGATAGTGATTATTATTTTTTAGTTTATTAACAAACCTATAATGGAGAAATGAGTTTTGAGTATTCAGAGTTCTGAGTCTGTGATCTCTAGCAATGAAGCAGATAACAGGCTTTTTCTACCTGTGGCCAAGTGCAATGATACAGACATATCTTTAAGTACAGTTGGCTTTTAGTCTAGATCTGGAAGAATATGCATATATTGTTTTATTTTTTAATTTCTAGCTTTATAAACATTGATGTAATGGTAATTAGAAGTCAAGAATAAAGCAAAAGCTCATCATATTATCCTTTAATGACCTGCTTTCTGATGTTGATGAACAATACAATAGTTTGTTTGAACCACTTTTAAAATTATAATGTTGAAAAAAATTGGAGTAATGTTTTTAAATAGTATAAACACTGAATAAATTGTAATTAACCCATTGAAAACATTATATGAATATCACATTATCTTTCACTTGTGCGGAAATCCTAATAGTGAAGGATTATTTCAGAGGAAAGAATGTTTCCAGTATAACTTCCTTCAAAAAATTATAAAGTATCATGAGACTATTGATGCTTACATGCAAATTGGACTTTTCAATTAATATGACACAAACATACTTCCCTCATTTTTGCCCCAGGAAACTCAAACCAGGCCTATCACTTATTAAGCAAACATAATAAACTACTCTTTGATCACATTTAATGTGTATATAATGCATGAATATGGAGAATAATTTTAAATGCCTGGTGAGCTCAGCAAAAATTTTTGTCACACTGTCTTCCTTACAGATGTGACACCAAGATTGGTAGGCTCTTCAGTCAATATTTCTATTGCTTTATTGCCTTCCCTCAATGGTAAGGAGGTCAAAACACCAAATCCTGGTTTTGTCTCTTTTCTGTTCTCCTTTATCAGCCATAAATCTGAACTAGGTGTAACGTCCACCACAGGTTTAAAGTATATGAGCAAAATGTTTGTGCATTTACCTGACAGCAACTAAATCACGGTGTAGTGCAAAGCATAGAAGCACAGGAACCCAGAGGAACCTATTGCAATCACCTGCTCAGTGTAGGATCAACAATGAGTTCAGATCAGATGACTCTAGGCATGGCTTCCTTAAAATCACTGGTGTCACACTGATTTACACACCAGGATTTCACTACAAGGTAAAAGATGCTGTGGTAGGGGTATGCGGCTGTTAGCTTTCTCATATCACTGCAAACCTTGCCTGTGTTTTGGCTTTAATCACCTTTTGCTCATGTAATTCATAAACAAGTGTCTTACCAAAAATGCCCACTGAATTTTTACCTTTGGGCAATAAGATCAAGGAATCTGGCATAAATATGTTTTTCATTGAAGCTTTCAGGCACCAGAGTTTGCCATTGTCACCCCTTGTTAGCCCTATCATTAACCATTCTATTCAGGTGTTGCTCAAAGACTTGGCTCTTAGAAATCCTTTCCTATTTACACATGCCTCTACAATCTTCTCTTAACCAACTCATCTGTCATTTTCTAATTAGCTTTAATAAAATTTAAATTTCTCTGCAAGGAGCTGATCCTTAGCTGAATGAGTTTTCACATTGTCATACTAATGAAGACTGGGTAATTTCCTATCTGGCTGCTTTGTCATTAAAGATAGACACAGTATTTGTGTCCTACAAACAGAAAATTCTATTATTGAAGCAGCAGGTCAACAGGAGAATCAGGTCTGGGAAAACAGAAGACAGAAGTTTTTGTTTTATAAAAGACAGGTTGAGCCACGTATATTATAAAGCTGCCTGAGGAAGAATGAAGAAATGTTATGACAAACTAGTTTAGAATAAAGAGTTTTCTGTGACTTTTCAGCTAAGAAAGTGCCAAATACGACAACCATATATGTAAATTAAGTAACACAATCTCTAACTGGCTATTTGGCATTGAGTAGTAGGATTTGAGTTGCTAAAGGATTTGGAAGTATTTATGCAGTTCCATGTTTATAGAACAAGAAGCATGTTATCTACACACTCTTTAAAAAGCAATAATAACTATGTGAAGGGAGGAAGATAGTATAGAAAGCATCATCGATAATACAAGCATAGCCCTCATCTGAAAAAAAATTAACTTCATTTATAGTGCTAACTTTATTTGTATTGCTATTATTTAATAAAATATCACTGATAGATTCTACGTTTGTGTTAAAAGTTGGAGCATATGAGACAATTACAAATATGGAATTGGAATTCTGATGATGATTTTACTGTAACTAGGGACAAATGACTTATTCTAGTACTCCTGCAGCGTTGCTCAGTACTACAAATAAAATTTCTCTTGTCCTCAAAAACTCATATTCAAAGTGTAGGATGCTTTTGATAACCAAACTGTCTACTGCATCAGCTGTCAACTGACTCCACATAGTTCCAATAAAACATTCCAGTATATTTCGGGTCACTGCTGAGATTTCATGTCACTGTAGGTAATGCTTTGTAATAAATTTCTTAAAAAAATAAATGGTATTAGACATTTGCTGCTCAGAAACCTGTCTATTAACTGACATTTTCTTGCCTGCAACAAGTCTAGCTAGAGAAGTATCTTGCTCATGCAGTTTTATTTAAGCAGTATAACAGGTATGCAATAGCTTAGGATAAGAGATAAAGCATAACTTACATAGATGAAAGCTTCAGGGAAACCTGGAGGTGACATATGATTAATATGTAGAAATAAAAATAAAGACAGAGCTGATGACTTCTTCCAAATGGTCATTCATGTTTGAATTAAAAGAATGCATTTAAATATATTTATTTATATATAATTTTATATATATTTTATATATTATATATAATTATATATAATTTTCCATCGAGTTTGTGTCCATTTATAGAAACTACTAAGCATAAATATGAATGTTACTTTGGATATCTCTAAATGCTAATGAACTGAATGTTACACCATTGCCATTAGTTTAAAATATATTTCTCTGGATTGTTTTTTTTACAGCCTCACACTATATCAAGTTGATTAAGAAAATTATTGCAGATAAGAAAAATGTCTTGCTGTTGAATCAATTGATTATAAAATAAATCTGTAACAGAAAATACAAATACATAATAAAAAGTTTCAACTTTGCCTAGTAGTATACTCAAGTTCCTCCTTGATTGCACAGTGCTATCACAGGGAATAAGTTCATTTAAGTCAAATGAAATACTAGAATACAATGAAGTTGTTGTCATTCAAATATCTTGCCTTCATAATAGCATAACTATTATTAGTTTACAATATATAGGCCAATTTTGATATAACTACTTATATTTTTGAGTTCTCTCTTATCTTTCAGACAGTGTCCATGTCAGCAGTTACAGGATTTCAAGGTCATTTCATGGTCTAGTAAAAATTGTTAAGCATGCCAGAGATAAAATTATGATTATTAAATGAGCTTCTCTTAGGGATAATCTTTTCAGTCTTATCCACAGTACTTAGTTCCAGTATCACCTTTTCGTGATCAACATGATTCAGAAAATGTAGTTTTCTGTCTTTGTAAGCTAGAATAAAATTTGCATCTTAATGCAGGAAAACACTGAATAATTAAAATCCTACTGACCTGAAAAATGAATGTGACTGACTGCACCATTTTCAATCTCTGTATGTGTTGTGAAGCACTAAATACTATCGTTAAGGGGAAAAGAATCAGCTTAAAGGCATGTATTAATCTAATGTTTCTCATTCTTTACCATTTTATTATTCTAAAAATTTTGATGCTTTATTTAATCAAGTGACTGAGCACTGGTTGTCTAGTGTATTGCTATAGTGCACTTTGCTTGCACTCAGCCCTGAATGCAGCTTTCCTTTTGAACTATTTGAAAGTCAAGGTATTTACTCTACCAATGCAGAGTTGAACAAACCTTACAGATCAATTACAGTATCAGTACAAAGTCATATTCAACCCAGTAAACTTGACTCACAACCTGAAATATATTGAACAGCATTGGTCAACTCTTTGAAATATCTGACAGTTATGTTTACAGAATTGCTATTAGGATGCTGTGAAAAAATATACTAGTTCAAGAAGTAAATACCTTACCAACATCAGCAATAATAAATATGATTCAGAGTTCTTTAACTTCAAGAGAAAGCAGAACAGTAACAGTTAAATATTTTCAGAATTCATATGACTGTTTTAAAATATTAAAAGGGCATTTTTTAGAAGATGTGTTTCTGTACAGTCTGGGAAACCTTATGTGCACGAATAAAAAATCAAAATAGGTCTGAAATTAAATGAGAAATAATAGCAACAGTTTATTTTTTTCTTAATCTTGTATTTGGTAGGGAACTGGAGTATAAGACTTAATGATTGCCAGTTACAGAAATAAACCAGATATAACTGAATGCTAAAATCAAGTGGGGTTTTTTTAATGTTTAAAAAATTTATTTTATAAATTACTTATAGTTCTGTTTATTCATACCCATGTAGTGTCACATAGAGATAGTTTTGCTAGGTTAGTAAGGGCATTTTGGCTGGTTTAAGCAAATTAGCCCTGCTGAGCAGAAGGGTGCTGCTTTTAGCTAACCTAGTTAATATTAGTTCAAATGTGTCACTTAAATTGGTACCCTTTTGCAAAACCTGTTGGTTTTTTTTCTAGAAAAAAAAGTATAAAAAAAGTATATATAAAAGTATATACTCAGAAATTTACTAATGAGGATAACTCTCTAAGAGAATGCCATCGTGCATGATGGTCTGAGAATAAAAAGACATGGCATAAGTAAAGCAAACTAGGTGGAAAACTCTTGAACTCCATTTGTAGATTCGTATTTCTAACACATAGGTTAATCTTTGGTGAGTCAGTAGTTGTAGGCTTTTGACAACTTATAGAGACCTTGGGTCAAATATTGGGTATATTAAAATCAATGACAACCATCCATGTTCCCAGAATTTAATCAGTAGCATCATCTTGAGTTAGTAATTCTGTCTCACTCAATGCTTTAAGAGCATGAAGATGCATCTGCTTGAGGGTGTGTCACCCTGCATGCATGAAACCAAGACCTAAAAGAGAATGAAGCAAGGCCAAACCTTTAATAAGCCTGGCAACAGGAAGCAAGTTCCTACTTTGTGTCTTGCAACAATAAAGAAGGCTACAAAAAACCTTGACCAAGACATTCACTAGTTCTAAGCCTGCCCAAATAAACATGGAAGTTTAAATAGTAATGGCTCTTACAATGTTGTAGTACATTAATAATATGCGTAAATTAGAATGACATGTCATTCTTTATTTGCTTAACATTGTGTTTGATAGGAAATGTTCGGGTTTTCCAGTCTCATGTAATTTTATAAATAAGGAATGCAAGTGTATTTTCACATTAGTATGAATTAGAGGCTTTCCCACTGAAATATGTGAAACCCAGTGTATAGCAAATACAAATTTGTTTTGAGTAACAGATATAAAACCTTTCCAAAGAGTCTGTTCACTTGTAGGCGATATGGAGCACTAGATTATTTTAATTATATTACGTTTTTATAAGCATTAAACCACAATGGAAATTTTTCTACCCACTCTCTACAGTTGTTCCTGAGCTTCAGCAACCAATCCATTTTTAACAAAATTATATACTTTTAGCAAATACACAGTGACTTGATAATATTAAGTGTATTGCTGCTCTTTATGCTAAGCACGTAAGAGTTGAAACAGTTTTTTTCTCCGATCCACTTTCCATTCCTATAAGGATATTAGGAATAGTTCTGTGTGGAATTTTGTGATCTTAACTACTGTGGATTTAGCTGTTTTGCTTTACTGTTGTGCTTATTTCAGAATACCACATTTGCCTTTAAGTGTCAGGTTTTTTGCATATAAGAATATCAAGAAGCCCAGGTCACATAGTTCTGTGTTGAAAGATGGCCAAAAAGTGGCTGTGACTACGCATATATATTTTGCTGCTATAATAATGTCTTGTTTCTAAGCAGGGATGTGCTTGTTCTCCTTTTTCCTAAATAAGATAAAAGCTACATCACTACTATTCCAAATGTAAAATCACTCATTTGATTCAATCTGACATATATTAGTAGTGATCTGATACTATACTATACATTCATTCTTGGTTCTTATCCTTCTTGAAGTTTAGGCAAACTGAACATATCCAAGGCTATATTAAAGGATACGACAAAATTTCCACTAGCAGCTCTGCCTCCACCAGTTTTCCCTCTTAGTGACCTAGTTAAACTTATCTATGCAGGCAATTTCTGACAAGTAACTTTTCTAGTTAAAGTGCATTTTCACTAATATCAGTTTACATCCTTGATATTCATGACTGATAATGAGCAATAGTCAAGAGTTGCATTATCAAAAATTACTTTTTCATTCCATATGACGAGATTCATCATTACCTTACTGTAACTTTAACTAATGGCAATTAGATTGCGGGGGGGTGGGGAGCATTTCCATAATACTTTGATGATTTAGTGATGTATTTTAAATTCTTAGTAGATTTTACACAGTGCAGGTCAGGTGTTCCTGAATAAATCAGGCAAGATGCATGGATGATTTTTTTAAAGAAGACAGTACACAATCAAAATCTAGTGTTTGCTTACAATGTTACTTCTAACTTCATCTACAGACGATATGTTGTTTTAAATGTGTACAAGCATTGACTTTCTCACTTCTGACCTTAGGTTGTCTTCATCAATTTCCTTTTGACTTGTCTGCTTAGCTAACAGTCACTCCCTGCTGAAGAGAAATGTGTTTTTAAAAAGCTTTTAATTTTAAAAATAGTTACAACAGTAAATAAGTTATCACACATACAGGTAAAAGAAAAAAAAAAATACACCAAAAGTCTTCAAGAGGGCTTAGTACTATCTAAAGCTCTATTAGTTCACAGAAATGTTGTTGCATTGATAGACTTAAGACTTGCCACTGACAAAAAAAGAATTCAGTGAGCTTTTAGTGTTTCCTTTAACATGAACAGCTAAATAAAAAATTATTTGCTTTCACATCTGAACATGTAATTTAGCTAAACAAAGTGCACTTTTAAAATAAATTATTTTCAGGTAAAATGTTTAGTTTTTTTGCTGCTAGTATTAATGTCTGCCTAAGGTTCAAAACAACGAAGAACCAGGATCAGTGAATCAATATTTAGTGTAACTCTAGTTTTGTTAGGTAAATATTTAGTCTTGTTTCAACATATGCAACCCATCTTCGGCACTTTGTTTCAGTGAGATAAATGGAAGTAAAATGTTAAGAGATATTTTTATTACTAGAAGAATGTCTGCTGAGAAAATTCTGCTAAATATAATCCAAAATCTGTAAGGACAGCCATAGAAAGCTTCGTGAACGTATTGAAAAATGCAATTTAATCTGCTAGGAATTTATATTCCAACAAGTATTAAGACTCATAATTCAATGTTTGCTTCTTAAATTTCACCCTGCCTTGCTTTATTTAACAGATATGATATTCCTGATTGTAAATAAATGTCAGATTTCTGAAATGTGTATATATATCAGGTTATTATAAATAAATAATAATTTTTTTTTTCATTACGTGTTAATTCATTCTCCATCAAAACTACAGCATTTCCTAAACTGCGTAAAGATTAAAAACTGCATTTAGTTTTTGTTTGCTTGAGCAAGTTACTTTCAAAATGGAGAAATAAATTAGCATCATGTAACCACACTGATTTGTATATGTGCCAACTTTTGGCGTTGTAAATGGTTCAAGGCATAAATAGGCCACTTGATGCAGTGCTGACTGTCTCTTCTGTGATATTTGAATAGCTTTTACTAGCAACTAGTTATGTAGAATTTAAAAACAGAAAACTCCCAGTTGTGTTTTGAATAGGAATGTAGAATTTCTGATTTAAGAGATCAAAAAAACAATGGAATAAAAACCACAGCATTTTTGTTTTGTAAAATCTAGCTAGAAAATAGATTTTAAATGGCAATTTTGTAATACAGTCAACTCCAGTTTATAACATTTGTTATACTATTACTGTAGCAATTACTGTTTTTCAAGGATGTATATCATGTAAGTATTATCTTTTAAATATATATTTCAGTATTTTTCTTTTAAAGTGATACAACTTTTTTCTTCATCCTTTTTATTAAAGAAATTTAATTATCTAGACACTGATATGTTTACGCATAGGGAATAGCAAGCTGTTTGGTATCTTTGGGGTTTTTTAAAATCCATGTTAATATTTTCTAGGCGTTTAGGGTTTTTATTTCATATGTTGTTTATATATAAAGTAATGAGAAAATATATTCATGAAGTCTCCAGTACAATAGAGCTAGGATTTTTAATCTTCACCAAATTGGAAGTAATAAATAATATTGCAAATAATTTTATATACTATCCAGTATTATGCATCTGATTTTACTAGCTGTATCAGGTGACCAAACCAGCAAGACAGAAAAAGTTCAAATCTTCTCAAGTTTTTTGTACAGAAGGAAAGGAGAAATAAAGTCTAAGGAAAGGGAAGAAAGTTGTTGAGTATTTTATTAAGATATTGTTAGGATTATTAAATTACCTTTCTCTCATTTTAGGGGAGCATAAGATTAGAAATGCTTAATTCTGAAATCATTTAGTAAAATGCAACATACATTGCTTGTAATGCAGTAGCAATTCTGTCAGAAAAAAAATGTGTCTTTCCTAGAAGGATGCCAGTGTGTCTTTATGTTTATGTCTTGAACAAAGAGGCAGAATGTACCCTGAGCAATCAAGACAAGGGACTGTAAGAAAAGTTAATATTGTAGTGAACAGACACAGTGCTATCCAGAGTATATAAAATAAACACATTGCATCCAGGGATGACAACAGCAACCTGCTGTCTGCTTTTGGTTAAAATTCTGAGACTGAGGGAAATGGCTACACATGCAATGTCAAGGGAATTAGCCTCTGCAAAGGAAAATCTGAGTAATTTAATCAAAGGAATTTACCAGTGTGCAAGCAAGTGAGATATCTTAGATACACCTTGTCTCAGTTCTAAATTCTTATTGTACAGTACTGGCCAGCTATTGCCTCTAACTGGTATCCATGTTCCTCAATACTCCTTTCAACTTACATGTTTACATCTGTTGCTGGCTAGGGCCTGGCGGCCGGAAGATATCGCGATGTACGGGAAGCTAGGACCCCTCTCCCTACAGCCTGAT